>CAJQUW010014571.1:0-85836 GCA_907163375.1 Prostheceraeus crozeri | reverse complement strand
CACCAAATATTCTTCACTTCAATTATGTATCAAAATCTCTAAAGCTGTTGTGCTCTTCACTTTGTTTCCTGTAATCTATGATCCATTTTACAATGGTCAACGGCATTCTTGAGAAATTTCAGGTGAAATGAAATGTTGAAGACAAATTTTGGCCAAAACTGTTTGACTAGATTTATCTACATGTCCCAACATTATGTATGACTTATCGTATAAGGCCTTCATCACTGTAAACTCTAGGGCACGAAATTTGACTTGAATTAGGCACGAGATTTAGGCATCAATTCTAGCCAACACAAGGCACGAGTAGGCACGAAGTTCATAGTGCCGAGTTCGTGCCCATTGATTTTTCCGTCGATTTCATTGGATAAACAAACATTTGGTTTGGTGCCTATAAGTGTCTGGTGGCGCCTGTGGTGCGTCGAGGCACTAGAAAGGCACTAACTAGGCGCTAGCCGGCACGAAATTTCGGCTTCGTGCAGAAGTTAGTGCCCTACAGTTTACAGTGTGCATTAAAGTCAATGGGTATCATTAACAATGTTATATTTTAGGTTTCAAAAGCAGCCCCAGTGATGACCAAGTTTTCGTGAACTGTATAGTACGAACGATCGACGAAGCGATGATGATCCCAGGCTTCAAACTTTTCCACCGATTCGCAGCTCTGTATGATAATCATACTCATGTAGTGCTGTGAAACATTACATTTCCAGTATTACATTCTTTCTTCATTCTAAGTTTTGCTGAACTTTTGAATGATTCCTGACACTTGTAGAGAACGAACCACGCGTCCTTGTCAGGATTTCATAGCTTTATCTTCATCTTAATCTTGAACACTTCAATCTTCTTACTCTATCGCAGCAGGGACCTCAGTCGGCAGATGACCGGTCAGGTGTCAACTTTCAAATGACCAATCGACCGTCATCGTTAGAACAAAGTTGATTATAGCAGTAGAATTCATAATCGAGGAACGTTCAAGTGAACATTCCATGATTCGCATAAGTAATTCCAATTCAGTTAAGTCCTTACTTTATCGTATGAAGCTGCAAGATAAGGTGTCATCCTGTGTTAAATCGGTGAACGAATGGTTTCTTTCGAATCGGATGCTTATGAATCCATCAGAATCTAAGGTTGTGTGGTGCGCATCCTCGCGGCGCAAAAGCAACCTTCCTATGGATGCTGTGAGAATTTGTGACACTGATGTGGCCCCAGTAACCAGTATACGCTGTCTGGGCATAGTTATAGATGCTGAACTTTCGATGCGACAGAACATTTCGAGGACAACACCGACTTGCTTTATGGCTATGCGACGCATTAGAACAATTCGACATTGTCTGACACCATCTGTCACGAAAACTTTGATTGGTGCTCTTGTACTCTCAAGAGTTGATTATTGTGTATCATGTTACATCGGCGTGCCATCGTCATCTTTACATCAACTTCAGAGGATTATTCATGCGTCCGCCCGTCCCGTCAACAGCTGTAGTTAACGGAGCCACATTACACCTGTCCTTCGCGAACTGAAATGGCTATCAATCCATGGACGGATCGAGAAAAGGCTGGGAGTTCTTACCTTCCGTTGTCTACAAGGTACGGCACACGTCTACCTATCTTCAAAATTGAAGGAAGTTGCTACAATTCCAAATAGAAGACGTCTGCGCTCGAGTGACACTAGAGTGTTGGAAACTCCTTTCCATCGCGTCGGCCTACCTTTGGTGGGAGATGTTTATCAGTTGCAGCGTCTTACCTTTGGAATACACTTCCTGTTGACATTCGTATGTTGGACTCTTCATCCATTTTTAAAAAGCTTAATTGTAAATTTCTTTTACATGTAGGGTGAACGAAGGGTGTAACCTGTGGGTGTAACCGAACTGTCGCCACAGCTTTCCGAGGAAACTGATTTTAATTCCTCGATATAGGAGTTGTATGAATCAAAGATATCGGAACGTGTGATCAATGATTTCTGAAACCGTTTCTAAACACCGACAGACAGAATTTCATTGTCTGATTGGTTTGTGGGTTTGTCATAGACTCATAACGCTCAATTTCTACCCAAGATTGCTGCATTTAGACAGAAATCCATGACTCAGGTAGGAAACGTTCTTTGTGAACTTACCCGAATGTTCTATCTCTCTTGTGTTTTTGCTCTTTTGTAGCTAACTTCATAATTTTATTTCAGTTGCGATTGCTATGATAGAGAGAATGGACTTCCATGACATAGAATGATCAACTATAGAGCTCGCCTTTAATAGTGCTGTTTCCGAAATTCGATTTCGATTTCGAAAATGTTTTTATAATTTTAGAAATTTCAATTTCGACTTCGAAAACGTTTTTATAATTTCTATAATTTCGGAATGAAATCTAGTGGCAAATGCGAAAACAGCACTATGACAGTGCATAATGGTGATTGATCAAAGGACAAAAATGCCCTATTCATCCTGCTGTCATTTTACATTTCCATTATTTATGGTCAATATTGAGAAAATTATTTTTACCCATGAAAATGTGATTAGAAGTGATTTTTAATCCGTTAGGCCTTGAAGTTATTAATCAACGGTCGTCGGGTTTAGTTACAAGTGGACTATTTAAATAGTTATTCCAATAAATGCAATTATTCAAACACGTCCTTCATATAGGCCTATCCAAAGAAGACTATTTAAGTTCAAATTAGTAAAGGAATTATCTATTTCTAAGGTTATTTAGTGAGTATTCATTCATCTTTTGATAAATGCATATAGGTTATTGATTTAAGGTATATAGTGAATATGGCTGTTTTTCATTAAAAGAAATTGAAAAATGAAGTGCTTTTCTAACTAAATTCATTATAATCACTCCCAAATCACTATCTATGATGAAAGTTCACGATGGCTTCTATACAAAAATGGCATCTAAAGACAAGGAAAATGAATCGTCATCAGTTACATAATTCCCAATGACAGACAGTGCCCAATGTGCAGTGCCGACTGCCGAGCGACAGTCAAGCTGCTGTCACGGTTGAACAAAGTCTCTAGGCTAGCTAATACTTGAATTGACTCAATTGTTTCCTACCTGAGAAGACAATTAAATATTTTGCCTCTCACTTAATGATATCATGAAACCATCAACAGCAATTTGTGTAAATGTTAAGATCTGAAACTAAAGAATTTGACATGACATTTGATCATCGAGTAGCCCGATAATAAAGTATATCTTTGCTGAAAATAAGCACTTTCATTTCAGATTTCATATATTTCAAATGCAGGCATATTATGACATTGTGTCGGAAGGGGCCTTAGTCTTTCGTGTACGGTCTAAAATAATTAGGGTCAAATGTCATGTTGTCATGGGCCTGACTGTCATGTTGTTAAGACTAAACACGATTCTATAATTTCAGAAATTTCGATTTCGAAAAGTTTTTATAATTTCGATTTTGAAATTTTAGAGATTTCGATATCGATTTCGAAAATGTCTTCATATCTTCTATAATATCGATTGCGATTTCGAAAACGTTTTTATAATTTCGATTTCGATTTCGAAAATGTTTTTATAATTTTTATAATTTCGATTTCGAAAACGTTTTTATAATTTTTATAATTTCGATTTCGATTTCGAAAATGAAATCTAGCTGCGAAAAAAGCACTAGCCTTTAAACGTTCTCTCCTTAGACATCGCAACCCAAGACCTTTTCTGCTTGGATATCAGCAGTTCAGACGGATCTTCTATCTTTTAAATGCTAATCTTACCGCTATGTTTCAGGGAACGAAGTTAAAAGACCTTATGTTTGAAACTCATTCATTTTTGGATGAACCAGTCCATCATGTAAAGTTCACAAACACCATGTAAGGTGAACGAAGGTACAAAACAAAACAATAAGTGAAGGCATGTCTTTGTTCTCTGACCGCGACTGCAGATTGTTTACCTTCATTGTTTGTGTTCTTTGAGGAAATGGAAACAAACATTGAAGAAGTTTGAAAAAGAACTACTGAGCCTATATGAATGAAACTGACATTTTCGTACTCCTCACATTGCAAGGATTCTGAAGATGCCAAACATGAACACTTTTGATGAAAAAGAGAGAATATAACATTTCCAATCAAAAAGGTCATAATTTTGTGATAACTTCACGATATCACTCATTTTTCATTAGTTCTCCGATTTTGATGAATAGTTTGTCAAAAGAGAGCTCAGAAAATGCTCTTTCTCCCCGTGCCTGATCACATGTCTTCTTATTGAGAAATTGCGATTTGCAAATTCAGTGATTTTCATATTTTGAGCACTGCTCAGCAAATCCAATAACGGATGCAAGTCTACCATAGCTCATTTTAAAGCTGAGGATGCAAGCTGTCGAATAATGTGTGGTCCTTTTTTATGATCAACTCTGTAGATTATTTTGTGTCTAATAATTGACATAATAGAATTTATGGATGATAAAATTTCATTATGATTTTGTTACTGGCATTTATCATTTTCATTTTAGCATTGTCTTTACCTTACACATTGAGTGTACTTTTCATTTTCTGTGATGAAATGCAGATTATGTTACTTTATGTTTTCGTTCCTTTTCAGCTGCACTTGTCCGTGTTTGCAGACGTCAGAAATCTGATTTAACATTCATCTTAGATTCCTCAACCTCTATCGGCCCTGACCGTTGGGCAACAACTCTCCAGTTCGTGAGGAGATTGCTGGATCCACTTTTTATCGGACGAAAGTCGACACGAGTTTCCATGATGACATTCAACACACATCCCAGACTACAATTTCTTTTCAATAAATACTTGAACAAAGTAGCTCTAGAAAAGAAAGGAATCTCTGCTGCTGTTTACACGGAAGGTCTAACATTTATGGGTGAAGCACTACGATTTTTCAGAAAGACGATGTTCCCATATACGAGACGTGGCGTATCCAAAATTGTTGTTCTAATCACGGATGGTCACGCTAATGGCCATTTAGATGTCATGAATGAAGTAAACAAGCTGAAAACTCTGGGAATAGATTTCATTACTGTTGGAGTTACTAATCGCATTAACAGGTAAGTGACTCATGCAATGTTCAGAGTAATGTAACAATGAAAGGTGCTGTTCAGTGGCGTCGCGTGCTCCCAGACTATAGGCCTTCGCTCAGCATTGGAACATTATTCCTATACCAGACATTTTTTATGTTACAACATTCATTTTCATAAAAGATGAATTTTTAGTAACAATTTCCCGAACATTTTTTAAGGCCAAGTGAAAGTGCACATGAAAAGTGATTGCTCATGTCGCTTAACCGCCTTACTCAAGGAGCTGAGATCACTGCATCCCCTCTCTGTCCAGACTACATCTTCTCGAGAAAAAAGGAGGCAAGGCCAACAGTTTCTTGCGTTTCTGATGGCCGGTCAGCCACTCACATGTTTGAAATTTTGATGCATTAAAATGTCTTATGCATTTCTTATTTCTTTCTCTGTGAGTACTTTCAATTTTTATATCAGGTGTTGGCCTACCTTGGTTGAAGACCGTCATCTTTTCAGTATATTCCCTTCGGACGAAAGGCGTGGTTATGATCTCATCTGCAATACTAAACATAGTGTCACATCAATCACGTAAAAACAAATTATGGAATTCTACCGAATCTGGGTGTTCGAGTCAGATGTATTACTCTGCATTCATTGGAGAACGCTCATTATCTGATCGCAGTCTTGTCTGAACGTCAGTCATCTGCTACTGCTGACGTAGTGGCCTCACTGACAGTAAACGAAGCCAGGAGCAATTGGGTTGCGCTTCCCTTTCTTTATTTAGGTACCGCTCCTCGATCAAGAATTGCCGAGAATTTCATTGCAAAAGTTGGAGAATGCAAAGCATTGTGTCTATCGGGAAAGCCAACAATGGCGCCGGCGCGTGCGCTTACTGCCTCACACGCACACAACTCTCTTTCGCTTTGTCTGAACATCAGTGCTCCGTCTGAACACACGACTAGCTTGTGTGTCTAATTGTTCGAAGAAAACAGCTGTGATTCGAACTGGTCACTCTGAGGTTGAGCGTCTGATTTTGAGACGGAGAGCTCTGTACAGCTATCACGAGAATCGATCGAATTTTAAAGAAATCAAATGAATGATGACATTTCTCATTTTTATATTTGTTGGTAAATTATGTTTGAGGATGCGCCGAAGGCCTCGCAGGTACGGAGAAGACGCCACTGGTGCTGATTTACTGTCAGTTTGGCGCTGATAAACACAGATTCTTGATTGTAGTCCGTCTATGAAATTCTCTCACAAGCAGAGTCAACAATGGGTGCTGCACCACCCAATCAGGATAGAGTATCGATGCAGCTGTTGTGCCTGCAGGAAAACAGCAAGCTAGCGTAAGTCATTTGTAACATGACTTCATCGCTTTTACCGAATTCAAAGACGTGTAATGAGCATTTATGCTGCATTTTCTGACATGCGTTAACAAAATGAGTTTTAAGCTACAGCTGTGATTATCATGTCGACATAAAAATGGCATTTGCAATGAAATTATATTCGCCGATTTTTTACCGTTTAAGAAGATCGTTCTGACTTATCCAATATTTCTAGAGACCGATTTATTAATTGTTAAGAGCGCCAATATTTAATATTTTTGCTCCTGTGCAATGCAAGCGCTGGTCAATCACGTGAAACGAAAGGGATAGGATGAATGGAGGTCTATTTGTCGATATCTCTTAATGCAATTGTAGGGCATTCTCATTTAGGCCTCGAATCTGAAATTCACAATGTCATGAAATTTATTTGACCAAAAAGTAAAATTAGACTCATGTTTCAGGCACTTCACTGCTTATTTTATCAAGTGGAAGAAGCAAAACATCCGTTATCAATTGAAATAATTTCATGGAAATATAAATTTCAACCATTCTATTCCATTCTTCGAATTGGTGGAGCTACATAGGCTTTAACATTTCGTCAACGGAATTCAATGGATTTTTCAATGACTTTTTGGATAAATTTATGTCGCTCGATAGATTTTTTTCAATATTGTTGATAGCCAATTTCCCCTGATCATGGCTAGTTGCGCAACTTGTGCTGTAGATGGCCAACCATCCGCTCTTCCTCGACGAGCTCGCATTTCTTTATGAAGATTACGTCTTTACTTGGCCTTTTGTCCAATCTCAACGGGTGCTAACTTTGGACAGAAACAAATCTTAGATGCAAACTTAGATGTATTCATAACAGATACTTAGGAAAATATAGAGATATCCCTATACATGAACAATGCATGCTATTGTGTAGCTTTCTATATATACAGGTTAATAATTTACACAATCAAGTCGTTATATAGCATCATAATTACCTAGATATTATGGTACCTAGATTTACCTACTTTGCAACGATATAGGTGACGGTGACTATGCATAATGGAATTGGAAAAAGCATCTCCGGATATCGCCTTCAGGTTTGAAGAGTTTTCTAATGGACTTGCAATCACTCACTTTGCTTTTGCTGCGGCAATGTCTGTTAGTGCGCTCATTGAGAGAAGACATTGTATTGAACGATCCCAGCTTTGATAGTGGTCAGTCTACCAGGTGCAGCTATAGCTCTACTGTGGATGATGCTTGCAAAAAAGAACGCTTTGACTGCACCATAGGACTGCACAATGTGACGGCCCAACATATATTTTGTAGTGATATAAATCAACATACCACGTCCAAGTTACTATCGGTGTTGAGCTAGAGCGTTTCTTTGGATGATAAACAGAACTCTTCCTTTTGTTGCTTCCGTCATTATTGCGTTGGGTGTGATCAACCAAAAACATTGCATTCCTTCTCAAAGTTTCACTAGATATTCAGCCTCTTTTTTTACTGCAACCTTTCCATTGTTTATATATTCTATCATAATTCGTCAAACATCATTTTGGTTGTGTTAAAATACATTAACCTTCTGCAATGTTGATCAGAATTTTGTGAAAATTAGACAATGCGTTATGTCGAGACAACCATTCACTATTCCAAAGTATATCCAGGTCCAAAAATCATGCCATTTAAAATGGCATCAAAATAGAAATCTTATCGATATAGCCTATTGACCTTCCACGTGAGATACTGAAGAATAATATTCTGCAGATAACTGCGTTCCTCAAAATATCTGTTTGATGCAGCGCATAATAGGAATAGGCTTGCATATGCTATATTCAGCTACTATTCACATGCTACTATTCAGCACATGTACATTCAATTGGGCCACCATTTGCTTTTGTTAATTTTCCATGAGATAAATAAAATCTTCCATTTTTTTGTTCACCAACCGACTATTGCTATTAAGCAGCCTGCAAACTGACATCCTTATCAAGGTGCACTAGCTATAACGGAAGGAAAACACTAGCTATAAAATCCTTTTGAGCAGAAAGATCTGGACTCCTTCGCTTGATGATAAGAGTCTTTTTTCCTTCCGTGGTAGATTTCTTCCTTTTTCATTTTTTATGCTTTCTATGATTACTAGGTTGTATAGTTGATGTCTTTCAGTATTGCTATGCTTTGATTTTTAAATTTCAAATTTTATATCTAAGTTTGCATCTAAGATTTGTTTCTGTCCAAAGTTAGCACCCGTTGAGATTGGACGAAAGGCCTCGTGCTAATAGATCTTTATGAATTTCGTGGCTCTTTTTATTTATAAACTATCAAAAGGGGATTCATTCTTTAAAGTCTTTACTTGGGCCTAATCCGCGATCGACTTGTCGATTTACTACCACCTGTCGAGGTCAATACACACATTGAGATTGATTTTTTATCTGAGATAAAATTTTGGAAACCTTATAAAGCCTGTAGTAGTGACCATCCTCAGTTTGATAGTCGTTGTTATATATTTTATCTACATATTCATGTATCTTCTATTATCATAAAATTTGAATGAGATCTGCTTTGACATGACCTATGTGTATTTTAAATGATAAATCTGAAGTAATATCCAATATTTCAGTCACCACGGAAAGTCGTAGTTATTTAATAAATTGTCACTTTGTCTATTATTCATGCTTGTGTGATTTACTTGCTTACACTGCGATTACTTGCTTGATCAAACTGTTTTGGTGTGTAGCAATTGGCGTAGAAACACAATTAATTAATTGAATGGAAGCACAGTTGCCACAAAAATATGACAGTAACTTTCATTATAACATAAATTGACATGTCCTTGGATTTCATGCCTTAGTTATTGCATGAATAGATGGTAAAATCGGATCATATTGTCCACTGTGACAAAAACTGAGTCAAGCTATATTCGACCTTTCGTAGGACTGGCGCCATAAAATCAGTTATTTAATTTCATCGAACGCTTTAGATTGACTCTGTTCTCTTTTTCTGCTGCACGACCCGGAAGAATGAAATTAATGGTTTTCAGCCGTAGTGAAATGTATTTTTGGAGAATGTTCCCATTTAGACAAATGACTAAACTATTTATCTGCATAAATTCATTGAAGCATGAAATACAACGTACGACTATTTCCTCTTACAGAAAGCAATTGCTGAAGATTTCTACAGGACACAAGCTGTATTATGCTTCACGATTCTCAAAACTAAAAGAAATCATCAAGAAGGTTCAAGGAAAAGTGTGCTTAGGTGAGGATTTATTTGTTTTCATTGACTTTGATTGATGAATAATCTATGTACCTTGTTCCATCGTTTCAGAAATCAGAAAATAATAACGTAAGCGAACGTTGACTTATGGTGGATGGACTTACTTTGAAGAACATGCGGCATAAACCACAGAAATGTAATAAACACATTTTTGCTTATCAATTGAAATTCATATGAAATGAAAATATCACATGTCGACGACTTTGGATGATTTAAGAATGAAAAATCGATCTATTTTCGTCTGTCAAAAATGTCAATATATTGGTGATTTTTTATGAACCAAATTTGTTTTATTTCTTCGCAATCAATGACAAATGTCAATGTAATTCTCATGCGATGATGAAAGTCATCCCAGCAGCAATTTATAATAGAATATATTGCCTACTAATTTAAATTATTAGTTAAAGTAGTCCTAATGTGGACTGATGGCGTTCTCCAATCCGCAAGTGTACTAAGGCAATGCCACTGTAACCATTGGATTAATCACTTCTTAAAAGATTTAAAATCAGTTCTCGTGGCAACGAATTAAAATTGATCAGCTTTGGCCCAATATCTGGTAAAAGTGGAAATCTTAAGATTTGTAACACTACTCATTCTTGCTGTTAATATACTAATACCATAGATTCCGAACACTGCCGCATACACGTTCAAAACAGACGTCCAATATAGTATCGACTGCAAATGCTGGTAGTGGAAACAAAGTAGGACAAAGGTCATCATAGGTTAAAGAAATTAAAAAATTGACATTATAAAACAGGGTTGCGCAACCTTTTCCATTTTTCGGCCGCCATTTCGAAGGCCGAAAGAATCACGGCCGCACGTAATATGTGCGCAAACAACTAGGTCAATAGCCAATCCTTTTTATATTCCACTACTCAAATTAGCTTTCCTTAATGAATGACGCAGTGAAAATCGCATAAAGGCCTACTTCGCAAAGAATGAGTTAGCAAGTTAACACGACCGACGGTCATTTTTGACCCGAAAAGATCTTAAGCTTAAGGTGTTAATAGCACTTGAAAAGTTGAAAGCAAGTTTTTGTAAGGGCAACCGAAGAAGAAAACACTTTACTAAGCTGCTTTAATAATTCATAAAGGAATCACGAGCCATACGAAATTCATTCATTCACTCATCACAGGGCCGCTGATCTAGCAGGCATCCTTATTCAGGCTATGGACATGAAGCTTACGCGCTCGAACAATGCGAGCAAACTACAATTGTCCCTTTTGTTTCTTTTAGCTGATGACTTTAGCCATGAATGAAAATGAATGTAACTTCCCTAAAATATTCTATTCATGAGTTATCGAACTGCTTGAACGCCTTCATCGCGCCTTTTTTGTGTTCTTTTCCATTTACTTCTCATTGTCACGGCCGCAGGTGGCGCACCCCTGTTATAAAACAACAGGAGACCGATGGATAAAAACTGGAAGAGTGGAGGTATGATGAACGATGAACTTGCTGTTTATGAACACTTTACAAGAAATATTAGCAATTATGCTTTCTTCCTTTGTTCCACCTATTTTTTCTGCCTTTAAGTTACTCTAGGATTTGGCTTATCAAGCTTTCAAGTGAAAAGTAATTTATGAAACGGTGTATGTACCGTAACTTCCGTCGAATAACTTTCCACACAGTGGCTGACAAATAGTAAGATCTGATATCATTTTTCTGCAGCATTTTAGTGTTTGCAGGAGTTATTGTGGATAGTGTGCAATAAGCCTGAATTCTCCTCTGCACAAAGATCCGACCCGTAACCCGAACCCGGAGGTGTGAACTGGCGTGTAGGACAATTTTGAATTGGGTTAGAATTAGCGCTTTTATCATAAACCCGAGAAAACCGTGAAAAGTGTTTTTCGGGTTTGAGCACGCAGATTTTGAAAATCATTCAGAATTGATGCTTTTTTTCTCAGAAAGTTGATGCCAGTTGATACAATATCAGCTATCAATATTGGAATGTAAAGGCCGATGAATTCAGTGTATACCAACTTCTAAGGAAATTGAAATGTAACGTATCATCGAATGATTTTTCAAAGAAATCGGCCATTCACATAGCACAGCCGTTGCCTCATTTATTTCACAAAAAGTCCCTGATGCTTGGAAAACATGTGCCATGACTCCAGTGTCGAAGGTTCGCAATTCCAAGCTACAAGATTTGAGAGGAATGAGTATTTTTCCTACCTCCGCAAAACCTTTGGAAAGGATCGTTCTTCAGTCAGAGCAAGGAAGAAGAGAGTCAAGAGAACCCTTGAATGAAAACTGAACATCATTAAATAGATTCAATTTTAATGATTTTCTGTCTTTTGCAATGCAATATGGTGATAATAAGAAACACAGAGTTCGTGATCCTTAAAAGTGTTTTAAGTCAAATTCAATCTCCTTCCCCCACATTTTGGTGCATGGGAGTGAAGCTTCCTTAGCTGTTGAACCCACAGAATTAGATTGTTTAACTGTTTCAGTTTTCTAGAAGTGAAACTAGTTGAAAACGATGGCACATGCTGGAACTTAGTAAGAGGGCAAAAAGGAATTCCTAATTCCTTTCAGAGACAAGAAAACAGTTGTGCGCCGCTTGCGGATTGCTGTGAATTCCTCCAAAATGCTTCGATTGCCTCGATTCCTTCAGATTCGAAGAACTCAGATCATTTCGCACAAGTTTTCTCGTTAATGTTGGTCCGTCAGATTCTTTGTTTGCAAGTTAGCAGGCCTGAGAAATTTCTCTTCGTGGCAATTTAGCAATGAATGTTACTGGACAGCAAAGTGTGACCGAACGAAGAGCTCGATGTGCATGACACGCACGCCATTGGCTGCTGTCTGAGGCTCATTCAGTGACGACTCATTGTTTACATCGTATTACTCATCGTATACAGGGTATGACTCTGCCCTTCTAGAAAACGACGACTAGGGAACCAGCATGCCATTTCTGTGGTTGAACCAGAAGGTCGGTGAATGCAGTGAATGTTGGAAGAGGTAGCCAAAACAGTGTGACCATTTCTTCAGCTAAGTCCGGGATACCCACAAAGCAGGAGAAATGGCCTATACGTGCTCCTGCTACGTACGTGCGTTCTACAAAACATTGCTACCATCAGTAAGGAATTGTTGAAAACCTTGTTGAGCTCTACGAACAGTCGACAATTAGCAGATTTAAACACATACACTATTTGGTACTTCTTTCTATTCTTCCCCCTACACCACATTTTCCAATTTTTCCAAATTTACCAAATTTCGTCAAACTCGGTCACATTGGATTTAGAAAAGACTTGATCTGTCACTGAGTGACAGCACCACTGAGAAGTCTTATGTGATCCCTGGAATGAAGGATTGGTTGCTTGGATACTCAGTTAGAAAGCAAGGCACATTTGGGATCATGAGCTTCGTGGGATTGTTGTCTACAGCGGACGTCGCACGGCTGTAAATTTTCTACAAACCAGAGGAATTGAACATACTCAACTCTTTTGTGACGGTAGTGAGACTGCACTTATTTAGGAGCAAGAGAAGATCGCTGACGATGCAACACTCGCGGGTGTGGGTGTCAACAACAAGAATGTGGGGGGGGGGAAATAGAAGCACCACATATTGTAGTAAATAGCCGACAAGTACAAAAAAATGAGCCAATGGCGCATCATAGAATCTTCGCCTTTTATATCTCAAGGGTGTTCACGTCCCCTCCTTTGATTGCTCTTTAGCAGCTAAAGCAACCATTTTATGCTTAGACACTGTCGAATTTAACTAATGTAAGTATCTCCACAAACGATAGCCGCCTATTTCATGACTTCAGTGCCTCATACAGAGTTGGAAGTGGGTCGTGGGTCAGGTGAATCACAAAATCGCGTGGGTCACGTGGGTCGTGGGTCATGTTTTTCCGAAAAGTTAGTGGGTCAGGTGGGTTGTGGGTCAGACTTCGTTGACCCACTTCCAAACAGTTTGACCAATGATAGATTTCACAATCTCAAATACAGTAAACTTCATTTATTCGTATTATTGTGATTCATTAAAATTGATGGATGCACACAGTCAAAATATGCAACACTATTGACTTTCACAAACCTCATACAGTTTTGAAAGGGACGGAATTCACACAAATTAAAGGCTCGAAAACAATTGCTGCTGTCTACTGAGAGATGCATTGGTGAGTTGGTTGGTGGAGAGAAGTTGTTTGAGCACAATTGTGTATGCTCGATTCTGTGTCTATATGTCTGACGATACCCAATGATGTGTGACCTTGATTTCAGAAATACAGCTACTGAAGAAGTCAGGTATTCAGAGGTTTTATTCACCTTGAAAATTTTCTTGCAGTGCCAGGCGACCTTCGCTTTGCTTGTTTCGTTTGATTTTGTTGGTCTTCCGTAGAAAATATCCTCTGGTAGAGATTAGAATGGAAAATCTCGGGTAAAGATTGATCAGAGCCTAAATATTTTCGAAATATGTAATTGATCAAAATATCTTGATAATATACCCACTTGCATACATGCTTCATATCTAAAGTATTTAGCCGTTCAATCTACTGTCGCATCGTACATGTTCCATGCATCTCATTGCTCATTCGATACATGATAATCTGAAATGCGATAATTCATACGACGGTCATTGATATAGACTTATCCCTTTCACACAGACTTATCACGACAGAGCTCTATTTGGAGATATTTTTCGACACTTCATATCAATAAAAAGTTTCGTTTTGATATTTGATTTGGCATCAATAGAAATAGGAATATTTACATGATGTCACTAGTGATTGTCATTACAACGTACTCGTACATGTAGCGCCACTCAAATATATCAGTTCATCTATATGTACATTGTAAGCTAATTCTTGAATTATAATCTTGTTCTCGTGCAATTTTCTATTCACGCGCTACGCATGCTTATTCCATTTGCTTTTCAATGAATGTCACTCTTGCATTAAATAAGCAACTTTCTACTTAAATCTGACATTAGCGGAAGCAAATGAAATTTGAATCGAAAGCCATCTGAAGCAACAAAACATTAGTTTGACGATTTTTCTGTAATAGCTTTCACACATGTAGTATCTAACATAATAAATGCATGAATAAATGATTTAGGTCTACTGCAATCATATTTTTTAACTTCAATTGATTAAGGAACGTAAAATTTGAAATTTAGTCGGCAAGACACTCAACTTAACTAATTATCTCTCTACGAGTTAAATAGGTAACACAAAAAGGATAGTCAAGAATTATAACAAGAAACAGAATCGTTTAATTTTTTTAAAACCTTGGGCATTTGTCGTACATGAACTTTGATTATAAGATAATTTTGATGAGGTTACATGTCTATTTATCATGTGACAAGTGATCTGATACACTTGAATCTTCATGACAAATCTTAACAACAATTTTTATACTGCGAGGCCTCTAGCTAGATAGACCTAGAATCTTGAATGAAAATGAAACTAAGGATGATGCCAGAAAAGGAAATTGCACTCACATCATACACCCTTGCAACATATGGGTCAGGTGGGTCAGGTGGGTCGTGGGTCATGTTTTCGTGAAAAGTCGGTGGGTCATATATGCCGTGGGTCAGGTGGGTCATGGGTCAAGTTTTGTAGACCCACTTCCAACTCTGGCCTCATAGAAAACTTTCCAAGAAGACCTTCATGCGAGTAAGTGAAAGATTCACTGATGAGTCGTTGACAGGGAAGTGTCTTCATTGTACAAGCAAATATTGTAAACCACAAAATTCGGCGGAACAAAGTATCAGGCCTCTATCGATAAACGTTCATTAGGCTATTCATAAATTAAGTAATACGTCAAAAAGATAGGGCTTCGGCGTCCAGCGTCTTCTAACGGTCGATGTGAAGTACATGCACACTTAACATCGATCGTTAGGCGGGAAGTAGACAGAATAAGCCAGAAATCATCGTTCTCATGGCAGATAATGCAAGCAGACAGAAGAAGAAAATTCATGATATTTTTCTAATTTTTGCAAGAGCATAAAGAATGACGCGTCACACAACGTCGGTTCTACTGAAGATCATCTTCCAAGGATTTTCAACCGGATGACGGCTTATGGCTTACTCTGCATGACAGCTATCATTGAAACTTTAATGTTGGAACTCCATTTGCGGCTTGTGATTTATCGAGTGTGCCCCTGGCCTTAGAAGGCGCTGGACGCCGAACCCCTTTTTTCGCATTACTCAAGTTGTGAACAGACCAATAAACGTTTATCGAGAGAGTCCGGATACTTTGTTCTCCCTTGAACACCTTGAAATAATGGCCAACCTCTCTCGCCGTTTGATCAAAACGACAAAATTAGGATTCAATCGCTGTCGTTGAAGAGTAACACAGCAGAATTCAGGCCTTCTGAGCCTTTCAGTTGAATAATGGTGAAATGCCACGAAGAGAATCCTCCTTGCGATGCGCCGCAATTTCTGTAAGCTATTTTCCTTCAACATGTGCTCCTTTTGTCATTTGCTCACCTACTCGTTACTTTCACGAACAACGGATTCTTACTACATGTTCATCTACAGTGGATTATCTGCCTGCACGTCGAATGTTCGGAAAATAAGGCCGCTTCTCTACGGAAGAAAACAAGTGCTTGTCAAAGTCAATTTCAGTTTTTCCAAAAGAAGAAATGTCTATTATTCTACGTGGTCACCAGTTAGTTCAAGACACTTTTGAATATCTCTAAAATTCAACTTTTTATGCCAGTCTTGTAAAATTCTGTCAACTGATTGGAAATCTATAGCTCTTCACTTCTGACGGGAGCTATGTCTTCATGAAAGAAAGCGCTGTGATCTAAGCCAGTTCTTCAAAGAGGGTGAGAGATGATGGTCACTTGGTGGAAGGTAGGGATTATAGCGTAGATGATCGAAAATTTAGCATTATTAGTTGATTTCAATTCAAAGTGCCACGAAGAAAGCTTTATAAGGTTTGCATCTACTGTAGGAAAGTTGCGCAATTACACAGTTCATTGATATCCAAAAAAGTGAACGGAATCAAAACAGTTGACTTGGTGCAAGAACAAATCGCCATCGATCCTTACTTTCCGAATAGCCTTTACTTTCCAATGATGTGTTGTCTTCATCATAGCATTAAGTTGTTGAGTGCTTTTTATTCCCTGTGTTATAAGACCATTTCATAATAATATATTTTTTAGCTGCATATTCTTTATAGTATCCGCATGTGCTTCTGTGTTCATAGACCCTTACCAAATACTATTGCCTTTCCGACTATAACATTGTCCAGAGATATCTGTGTAGGCGTATATAAAATAGCATCCCATTTTTAGCTAATTAAGAACTGAAGAACACTTTCAGAAAAAGACAAATGCACCCAACCCAGCTTAGTTTTTTGAAAAAAGTTTTTACCTAAATCATAGATCATATGATGAACCTATCTTTAATGATCATTAACGTATCAATTATCAATTATTTTCGATGAAAGTTTGTCAAATGTCGCTTTTAGTTGGATGCATGGAGCTCGGCTCCTCCCATCCTGTTGATGTGTGCTTCAAACGGCATGTGTGTCTCTATCAGGCAGGAAAATCCCCCATCCTTCTCCAAAAATATGAGTACATTTTCGATTTTAATATGCGCTTTGGAGGAGATATCACACACGATTAACGTGAGGGTAAGAGGTAATGTTCTCAAACAAACTAGTATTTCAGGTCTGTCTCTGATGTGACCTTTGGCGCGTAGGTGCGATCGAGGCTAGGGAGACTTGTCTTCTCTAGTAAATCACCGAGTGAAAAGACAATCCTTTTTCCACTATCACGCTTCATTCCCTCAACTATTACAAGCTTTGCATGCAGCAGTGTCTCTGTACTTTTGTTTGCCGGAGAAAGCCTGTACTTTTGTTTGCCGGGTCTAGTTATAAGCCGGATTTCGGAGTCCTATCCTTTGATAGGGCTCCGACTCCGACTCCGCATCCCTGTTGCATTGTAAATCAAAATCTGCTAGCGCTATATGTGAACTTCTTGCAGAAAATTCATAGGAACATAATGGCACATGACTACCGTACCAATGCTTGGCAGATTCGTTGGACTTTTGCTGTTAACACAAACACACAAATATTCCAGTATAGTATTATAGAATTATGGTTTACATCAGTCGGTATCGTTTTAGAATTTGAGAAAATAGCTTCATGAAATGCATTACATGTAGACGTTTCGCCATGGTCGAAAAGTCTGGTTTCTATGGATAACCAGGTCATGACGTTTTCATCATCTTTGACAGCAATGCAGATAAGCTACCGGTTATAATTAAAGCATCGGGTCATAAGATGACTTTAATGGAATTCTTGTCCTTGTGCTTGAATTTAGCAAGAAATGTGACATTTTTGCATTTGTTAGCTTGACCTCCGACCGAACGAGAGTGGTTGTGACACACAAGAATTTGATTCTCGAATTTAGAGATTCTAGATCTGCACTTCCATGATAACAAATCTTTTGTGCTCGAATTTAGGGAGAAAATGTTGGTAGCTCTCGGACTAAAGACATTCTACATGTAACCTGACAAGCTTTTAATTGCTATACTCTGCTCGACCAATGTCATCATTTGATGCCACACTCCCAGAAATGCATTAGGCTGATTGAAATAGCTCAAACACGTTGCTGTTCCTTATAAATTCTCGGCTTGTTGTCTCTACAAACACAACGCTTCCACTTTTAGCTTATTCATAAGTACTATAACTATCCACACTAGTTTCTATCCAAGCGAATTATTCACTTACTCAACTGCCATCATTAACAGCGACAATTCTTACAAACTAGCAACTCCTGCCACGAACAATGTAGGGATACAATATGAGATTTCAAAGTAAGCTATGTCAGAGGCCGCGTTATTTACATTGTCTACTTATATACAGGGTGGCCCAAATAAAGCTTACTAGTTTTAAAAGCGTCTAGCTTCGAGTAGAAGAAACATATTATAATGCAACATGTATAATTTTGAAGGTGAAGATATCCCATTTGTTCTCCAAAAAGTAATTTGGCTTTTCTTAAATTTTCTTTTCTATGTATGCTCTAATAAATTTGCAATTTTCTACAGAAATCGAGTTTTTTTAATACCAGTCATGTTTGAAAGAACGAAGGAAGTAACAATGATCCACTCAGATATCTATGATGTGTCGTGCATTAACTGTGCAATCAATTCACATTCAACTTTCAATGAGTAATCGATCAATCGTGATAAATGAACTCATTGCGAGATTGAAAGTGCGAGCAGGGACATTCCTGTTCAATGATGAGTGAAAGATTCACACTGCAAGAACGTTTCCTAATCGCAGCCTGGCATGAGATGTCTGGTTCTCCAATAATTAAATCGTACAAAGACATTACCGACAAAGGTTTAGCCGAAGCTCAAGTGTTCCATCTCCTACTACGATAAAGTCCAAGTGCCTCCATGCATGGAACGCCTCAATATCTGCCGAAGTCAGGATGACAGATGTTGAACACATAGAAAAGGCAAAGTTAGCAAAGGAAAACTTTGCCAGCCACCCCACAACATCAGCAAGAAGAGCAGCCCATGAGCTCGGTATTTCAAGGTCAACTTTGCAAAGGATTGTCCATCAAAAGAACTGTTACCCTTGCAAGCTCAGGCAACTGCATGTCACAAACTGCTGTTATTCGATGATAATAAGTCAACATTTTTTGCAATTGACTTGATTTCCCGTTCGAATGTTCTTAGTAGTGAGGAAATCATCTTAAGAAAAGTGTAATTTCCCACTCAGGAAGCATAGAAATTCACTAGGCATTGCAAAGACATCCAACCCACCCTGCGCGATAACAAATTCCACCCTGCATATCGCTTGCCTTCATTGGCCTAAGTATTTGTCATCTAACACTGTGAATTGTATCAAGTTCAGACAAATACACGTTATTATAAATCATTATTCTACTACACTATTTCACATCATGAAAATAACATGCAAAAAATACAATCATGATATTGGAAGACCGCTTCGTGGACGATGTAAACTTTAGGAGAGAATAATGTAATAGGCAGAATTCAGATGGCTTGATTGGCTTCTTTGTTCAACTTGTGTTTTGTAAACGGAAGTGTTGTAGGAGGAACTTCTACCACGTATCAATAATTGAACTTGCTTCATTTTCTAACAATTTCTGAAAGAAGAGATTGAAACTTAACAACAACTTTCATATAAATGAAACTCATGAAGATTTACCTCTACAAACTTCTCCTTGTACTTCTGTGATGATATCCTTCAATCTTTTGAAATTCGTAGCGTAGTATATTCGTTTTCCAGTAGCTATTTTGAGCAAACGTTTCCTGTAGGGCAAAAGATAGTTTGTTTCATAATTCGATAACATTTAAAGATTCAATAACAATGTAGTAGACCACACAGAAAAAGTCATAAGACACACTGCATAATAGAGGTGTGAAAACTCGGGACAGGTTGAAGTATCTCGGATTCGGGTTGAAACTGCCTTGGACGGGTAGGGCTCGTAGTGGGATCGGGCTTTGATGAAGCAGTAGCATTTGATAGTGGATGGCGCAGTGAGCACATGTCTCTCTCTCATGTATATATGTGCATAGGTGCTGATGAGGATTAAACTCAAAAGGTCCACCTACACGATTCGTTTCGAACAAATACAGCGCGAGCGACAAAGCGGGGCCTCCTCGTCTCCCTTTCTCTCTCTCTACTCCCAACAGAATGGAACCAGAAAAGCAATTCTTAAAATTCAAGTCCCTCTAGTTTTAATTAACGTCTATATTATGCACCATAATATGATGAAGTGACATGACCACATAGTTGGATTGTTTAAGCGCATCACTTTGCTAGAAGTGCAAGCTGATTCAAACAGATGGCACATGCAGGAACTTAATAAGTGGACAAAAAGAAATTTTTGATACCTTGCAGAGATAGGAAAAATAGTCGTGCGCCCCCTTGCGGATTGCTGTGAATTCCTTCAAAATGCTCCGATCGCCACGATTCCTTCAGATTCGAAGAATTCAGATCATTCCGCAAACTTTTTCTCGATAATGTTGGCCCTTCCGATCATTATTTAAAAAAGTTAGCAGGCCCACGAAAAAACGTTCACAAATTTCTCTGTAGAACTTGACATCGTCGGTCTCTTTGCTGTGTGATCCGGTTGATAACAGTCACTGAAACCTCGCACAATTTGGCGTGCTTAATGTTGAACTGGCTGCTCATTGTTCGATTGCTATGGTATTTAGTCAGGAGATTGTGCCACTTCATCAACGCTACATGTTCCAATGTTTCCTTTCTAGTCAAACAGAAGAAGAGACGACCTGTCTAATTCTGTGTTCATAGCACATTCTTCAACACACTGCAAAGCACAGATTCAAGCGCCTACTTCTGAAGTTACTGACATTCATTTATCAACAAGTTATTAAAGTTCGAAAGAAACTTACTTGTCAATACGCTTTGTAACTCCGACCGCAATGAATTCAACTCCTTTCTTCTTTAAGATGTTTACCTCTTTTAGGACATCTACTTTACCATTAGCATAGCCATCTGTGATAAGAACAACAATTTTAGCCACTCCTTTTCTCATCTTAGGAAAGATTGCTTTCCTAAAAAATCTCATCGCTTGTCCCATGAATGTAAGACCCTCAGTGTAGTGGACACTTCGAATTCCTTTCTTCAATAATTGTACTTTATTCAAAAACTTTTTATACAGAAATTGCAATTTGGGATCAGTGTTGAAGGTCATAAGAGCCACACGTGTCGACTTTCTTCCAATGAAAAGCGGATCTGTCAACCGCTCAACGAAATTCAATGTTTGACGCCAATGAGCTGGGCCGATCGAGGTTGATGAATCAAGGATAAACGTCAGATCGGACTTCTGACGCGTGCAGACACGAACAAGAGCAGCTGCAATAGAACGGTGGCTTTGACACCTACATTAGATTTGCAATTTTGGTACTTACATCTGCAGGATTTCTTTTGGACTTCGTGAGTAATTATTCCTTTCAGATGATTGAATTTCTCAACTTGTATGTAGTGTCCTGATGTAGAAATTGCATCCAATTCTTTCCTGTTGAGCAAAGAGAATTGTAAGATTTTCGATATACTAATACATGCATACAGGACCTACAATAGCTATGAGAGTAACATACTTTGTTCTATTAGTTCGCTTGGTCAATATGAGAATTCAGAGAAACAGCTCCACACTATAATACTCTATTTTATTTAAGTTGATGTTGGGAAACCAAGTAGACAAGATGGCGATAATTCTTTTTTTATTATTTTATTTTTTCTTTAATAAAAAATATTTTATGCATCTAAAGAAATAAAAAGAGAAAGAAAAAAGAAAAAGAAGAAAAGAAGAAAAGAAGAAAAGAAGAAAAGAAAGAAAAGAAAAAAGTAAAAAAAGAATTATTGCCATCTTGTATGCTTGGTTTCCCAACATCAATTTAAAGAAAATTATTAACCAAGGTACTTTCAACACTTCACTCTATTTTAAATTTCTCTTACAATTTTGAAATAGCAATGCTTCTGAAATGGCATTTACCTGATCAAACGTCCTGGAACCTCAAGTGTGAAGTTCATGTAAACATATCACTTCTGGCGCTGAAAGCCTCTTTCACTTTGTTGAGGTCAGGTTGATGTGATAGGAAGGAAAGGACCAATGGGAATCAACTTCATAAACTTCAGAAAGCTGGACATTGATCTTGAATCCCATTGGCCCTCTCCTTTCTATCACATAAAAATGACCTTAACAAAGAGAAAGAGGCTTTCAGCGCCAAAATTGACATGTTTACATGAATTTCACACTTGAGGTTCAAGGAAGTTTCTAAGCTTGAAGGTAAATGCCATTTTGGAAAGATTGGTAATTCAAAATTTCGAAAGAAACAAAAAAGAGTATCACAAGTAATATCATGTGATGTCTTCTTGAGTACTTTCGTTTCAAAATTGTTTATATTCAAAATAATGCTGTTGTTTGTAAGTTAATCTTGTAAGCAAGAAAAAAATATCAACGCGTTGATTCATGAAGATTGAAAATCATAAAGATGGTTTGAAATATAAGGATAATATACATATTGAAATATCATGTGTAGAGACACTAAACATCCGTAGGGAATAAATGTGTGTTATCTTCTTTCAGTGCTGCAATGAAGCAAGCACAAATGATCACTGTATTTCAGTCGTTCAGGAATCAAATGATGAAGAGAGTGATTTACAGTTCATCATATGTTCTGACGCAATTGATGGTAGCTCTCTAAAAGCATGGTTAATACATTCAAAATCGGTACTGGTGCATCGGCAACGAGATCCACACATCAAAAAATGTGCTCTGTTTTTCATGATTGATGGTCAGATGCATGATTGTATGATTGTCGTAATTTCTTGGTCAGAATAAAAAAATTACATAGAACTTAGGATAAGGGTCTGAAAACCATGTTTTCTTGAATGTTTTAAAGCAAAAAGGCAACACGCAATTTTTTGTTTTTTTATGATTTTGTTTATATTGTTTTTATCACAGCAGATCACTGTTTTCAATCAAACAACATATTAAGTGAGACGGCATCCTCAACAACTTTTGTTATGTGTGAAATAAAGCAGGTGCAGTAATGCCGATGACATTTTATTGGACAGTTTGCGGTCTTCATGTCTAATTAGATCATACCACTTCTATTTCCGACTCAAACTTCATTTCTCAGGAGCAATCGGAAAACTTCGCATTTACCTCATAAGTATGCCATGAATAAACAGTGGGATTAACTGTTCCCTTGCTCTGATTCATACTCTCGCTTTGAGTCAATCATCAAAGCGACTACCAGCAAGTCTGAAAGCCAATTCACAACGGACGCGGCGCGGCGCGGTCCCGTGCATCTCTGTGTGACCAGCAACGTAGGTTTATTAAGGTTATGAACGAAAATTCTGGACGCGGCGCCGATATGAATGGACCTTAAATCGCACTATTCAATTAAAGGGATTGGAATTATAGTTTTAAGTCATTGCCAGTTTATAAGCGTGTTCAAACATTGCTTAAATACTTTAATTCGTAGTTATAAAAGAACATGTTCCGCTAGTAACCACGGTTTGAAACATGTTTAAAAACACGTTCTTACAACCAAGTCTACATAAAGCTCATATTCAAAAACGTGTAATTTTAAAAGCCAACTTTGAAAGCGAATCGGGATTCAAAACCTGACTTTAAAAGCAGTTTTAGAGCAATGTAAATGCAGCAATTAAGACATAGCGCGAAAACCGTTATTACGGTTCGGCTGACAGCAAAGCAATACATCATCAACTTCGCAGTGTCACAGAAATTATATTTTTATGACCATTTCTAAATCCTGGTTCACAAAAATCATATTCTTGAGCTATGAAGACAGCAATGAAAATTCATGACATATACCGTTAATTTTGCTAAATTATCTTTGCCAGTGTCTCCGATGTGCAACCTCATTCAACCTTCAGTTCGACGTTCAACTTTCGAAGGTCAAACCCCTGTGGAACCCCTCCCTCAAACTGCAGCATCGCAGGTACAGTATCACACAATCTAAACAACTTAAAACTGCTCATCAAAGTGTACATTCATGTAGGCATAGAAGCCATCCATGCTTAGCACTGCGTCTGTCTCTTAACTAAATCCACATTTTCTTAAACTTAATTTATGATTTTTAATAACAGCGCAGTTTGATCCCTAGGTCATCAGTCGCCAATGCCACCACGCATTACATGTGACTTCAAGTTAAAGATGAAGTTACTGAAAAGTGCAAACGCCTTCTTTAATCAAATTGATTAGCTTCATGAGTTTCTTTGTTGAATGAATTCTTGCAATTTATGATGACATTATTATGAATTATGACATTTCAAGCCATCAGTTCAGGACTGGCTATTTCATTCACACTGTTTTGGTTCATAACAAATAAATTAAAGGACTACTCTCTGCATAGCGATATTGGAAGGCTTCCTCCTCAACTTGAAGTTGTTGTATCAAATGTCTTGTGATATTAGAGGGAGCATAGTGACCGTAGGAGTATTCCTAACGCAGAGCCACATTTTTTCAGTTTAAAGGAAAAGGAAGCAAAGAAAATAAATAAAAAAATAAAAAATAAATAAATTATTAATTGAAGTGGTCTTGTTGAGGACTAATGACGTTCTCCAATCCGTAGGTTTACAAATTCATGGCTTTGTAACCATTAGATTAACCACACTAAAAGAACTCAATGCAGCTTTATCGTAGAAACGAATTAGAATTGATCAGCTTAGGCCGAATAACTGGAAAAATGGAAATCTCTTCCCTACCATTACTACACTAGCACCTATTCTACACAGCTCCGCATATACGTTACAACGAAATAGGAAAGGACAATGGCAAGCAATAGAAAATGAAATTAAAAAAATGGATGTTATAAACAACATCTAGCTGATGCGATAAAGCTAAAAAGAATAGTGACAATGACACTGCTGTGCGTGCTGCTTGTAACCTGGTCGCAGCAACACTAATGCCGTACACCAGTATTTGAACCGGCTGGAATTTTGGCGGATGGGGTCGATCGGGGCTTGCATGCATTCCGTCTAAAGTAAACCCATGTGAAGATATTTCACTCTAATTCTGAAGTATTGCACGAATTGCACCGTCTGTGGTGTGGAACATGCGCCGAGCCAAGCACTATAGACCTACATACAGTGCTGATGTAAGCAGAATATTCACTGCGTGTTAAATGGGAAATTGTACAGACATAAAAGAGATCGCCAAGTGAACCGCCCATTTAAGTCAGAGATGCGGAGTCGGAGTCGGAGTCCTATCAATCCCCGGAGTCGGAGTCCTATCAAACCCCGCATTCGGAGTCCTATCAAACCCGGCATTCGGAGTCCTATCAAACCGACGCAGTCGAAGTCCTATCAAACCCCGGAGTCGGAGTCCTATCAAACCCCGGAGTTGGAGTCCTATCAAACCCCGGAGTTGGAGTCCTATCAAACCCTGGAGTCGGAGTCCTATCAAACCCCGGAGTCGGAGTCCCGGAGTCCTATCAAACCCAAGAGTCGGAGTCCTATCAAACCCTGGAGTCGGAGTCCTATCAAACCCTGGAGTCGGATTCCTATCAATCCCCGGAGTCGGAGTCCTATCAAACCCCGGAGTCGGAGTCCTATCAAACCCACGCAGTCGGAGTCCTATCAATCCCCGGAGTCGGAGTCCTATCAAACCCGGCATATTCGGAGTCCTATCAAACCCCGGAGTCGGAGTCCTATCAAACCCGGCATTCGGAGTCCTATCAAACCCTGGAGTCGGAGTCCTATCAAACCCCGCAGTCGGAGTCCTATCAAACCCCGGAGTTGGAGTTCTATCAAACCCCGGAGTCGGAGTCCTATCAAACCCCGGAGTCGGAGTCCTATCAAACCCGGCATTCGGAGTCCTATCAAACCGACGCAGTCGGAGTCCTATCAAACCCCGGAGTCGGAGTCCTATCAAACCGACCCAGTCGGAGTCCTATCAAACCCCGGAGTCGGAGTACTATCAATCCCCGGAGTCGGAGTCCTATCAAACCCCGCATTCGGAGTCCTATCAAACCCGGCATTCGGAGTCCTATCAAACCGACGCAGTCGAAGTCCTATCAAACCCCGGAGTCGGAGTCCTATCAAACCCCGGAGTTGGAGTCCTATCAAACCCCGGAGTTGGAGTCCTATCAAACCCTGGAGTCGGAGTCCTATCAAACCCCGGAGTCGGAGTCCCGGAGTCCTATCAAACCCAAGAGTCGGAGTCCTATCAAACCCTGGAGTCGGAGTCCTATCAAACCCTGGAGTCGGATTCCTATCAATCCCCGGAGTCGGAGTCCTATCAAACCCCGGAGTCGGAGTCCTATCAAACCCACGCAGTCGGAGTCCTATCAATCCCCGGAGTCCTATCAAACCCCGGAGTCGGAGTCCTATCAAACCCTGGAGTCGGAGTACTATAAAGCCCCGGAGTCGGAGTCCTATCAAGCCGCGAAGTCGGAGTCCTATCAAACCCCACAGTCGGAGTCCTATCAAACCCCGGAGTCGGAGTCCTATCAAACCCTGGAGTCGGAGTACTATAAAGCCCCGGAGTCGGAGTCCTATCAAGCCGCGAAGTCGGAGTCCTATCAAACCCCACAGTCGGAGTCCCATGAAGCCCCGGAGTCGGAGTCCTATCAAGCCGCGAAGTCGGAGTCCTATCAAACCCGGCATTCGGAGTCCTATCAAAGGAGTCGGAGTACTATCAATCCCCGGAGTCGGAGTCCTATCAAACCCCGGAGTCGGAGTCCTATCAAACCCGGCATTCGGAGTCCTATCAAACCCGGCATTCGGAGTCCTATCAAACCCCGGAGTCGGAGTCCTATCAAACCCCGCAGTCGGAGTCCTATCAAACCCCGCATTCGGAGTACTATCAATCCCCGGAGTCGGAGTCCTATCAAACCCGGCATTCGGAGGCCTATCAAACCCGGCATTCGGAGTCCTATCAAACCCCGGAGTCGGAGTCCTATCAAACCCTGCATTCGGTGTCCTATCAAACCCGGCATTCGGAGTCCTATCAAACCCTGGAGTCGGAGTCCTATCAAACCCCACAGTCGGAGTCCTATCAAACCCCGCATTCGGAGTCCTATCAAACCCGGCATTCGGAGTCCTATCAAACCCGGCATTCGGAGGCCTATCAAACCCCGGAGTCGGAGTCCTATCAAACCCGGCATTCGGAGTCCTATCAAACCCTGGAGTCGGAGTCCTATCAAACCCCGGAGTCGGAGTACTATCAAACCCCGGAGTCGGAGTCCTATCAAACCCTGGATTCGGAGTCCTATCAAACCCCGGAGTCGGAGTCCTATCAAACCCCGGAGTCGGAGTCCTATCAAACCCGGCAGTCGGAGTCCTATCAAACCCGGCAGTCGGAGTCCTATCAAACCCTGGAGTCGGAGTCCTATCAAAATGATTTTAAGCGTATCAATTAAGGAACAAGGAGTCAAATGGTTTCACCTAATCATTGATATCGTGACTGGCGTTTCGTAAAAATATGTTTGAGGATTTATGCTAACATATGCAATGCACTTTGCTTGTCAAACATTTATACATCTTACTTTTGGGAAGGCCTCTATAGAGAAAATACAGCTATGTGTAAGCCAACTTTAACTGCTATGTATCCAGAAGAGATACACGGACATTAAAGGTTCGATCTTTCTCATTTCTTAACGAATATCGTAAAAAAGTAACTAGAGTAAATAATAAGATGATGCACACATATTTGCGGGAACCCTGTAAAACTAATAATTCAACCATATAATATCCTTCTTTATTATTCGATTATGATGACAAGACTTATATCAGTCATGAAGGTCGATCATCATGCAATAGGATTCTCACAGCATGACGAAGTAGGCCGTCTTGTTTCTTTGGCCGGCATCACGGTAACGGGCCGACACTGGTCGAGCATGAAATATTTCATGCCGATTCCACCTCCAATTGTCTCAGCAAAGATTTCCGCAGCAGTGCTTGGCTTAACCAGCAAAGAGAAGCATCACCAGACATCTGATGTCATGCACATAGCTCCAACGGTGATCCCAATGAAAGTTGAGAGTAGTCTTGCTCTTCCATTGGTCAATATATAATCGTAACTGTGTCAGCAGAAAGATGCTGTGATTCGCTTATTGTGCGCAATTTAGCTATGGCACAATGTGGAAAAAAGACGGCAGCAATGTATCTCGTAATGATGATATCTCTATCTGTGCATGTGAAGGACACTTTTGAAATCTCAATCAGTGTCTATCTATACGTGTATTCATAGCATTGCTGCCCTCAAATGCCCTGCATTCTTGCCCGACAAATCCGTGTTAATGTTATATTGCTATGTTGCATAGCTTTTTAGCTGTCTTCCAACTGTTTAACTCCATTACCAGCTGTAGCTTTGAACTTTTCTCATACCAAGAATGTCATAACGCATAGTTTAGTGCAAATATCTCTGGTCTTCCAATGATCTCAGTGTGTTATGTGAAAAAATATCACACGGAAATTTTCATGAATTCCTAGATGACTAAATATCACATATACTGTATATAGTTTGAGGAGCTGGGGTTCAACGGAAAAGGTCTGTTAGTGTATTGCTATAAGCCCATAAAAGAATTGATTCATAATTTTGCGAAATAGAAGCTTGGATTGGAGGCATGTTTGCTTCTTATAATAGGGTCCATCGACGAATTCCATCTTAATTGAGCGCTTACTGTAATCTGCCACTGTCCATTGATGTTGATACCCCGCTTGGTGGCATGTTATGCTCCATAACCTGCAATAGCAAGATTTACGACTTCGGTCTTGTGTATTGATTAAATGGCGCAGAATTCTCTTCAATCATTCAGCAACCCCGAAGACCATGTTTGATTCTTGATGCTGCTATATAAGTTCACTCATTCTTAGAGGAAGTAAAAAAATGCACAATTTTTAGCTGACAAACTTTGAATGCCATCAGAGTTAGACGGACCATTGAACCCTATGCATTTTATCAAGCTTGAGTCATGCTATCTTGAATATGATATGTCATGCTATATTTCAAGAATGTCGAGATTCAAAATTTTCTTGCTTTCCATGCCCGTCATTGTGATCTGAGTGGCAAGTTAGAAAACAACAATTTGACAACTTTGATGTACATGTAGTGGTACGCTAAAAACAGAATTGATGGAAATTCACGCCGTCTTCATGCGGTAAATGACTCCAATGGAAATGAATGGATTTGGATATTTCCATGGACTTCTGCATGGATTTCCATAGCATCTAGAAATCTATGGCTATTGCCTGATAAATTCCGTGTATTATGTGCATAAGATAAGATAAACTTTATTGACTCACATGCACAAAGTGATTCGGTGAGAGCGTACAATTAATGACAGAACATAGAAGACAAGATATATACGTAAAGAAATCTCATATCTCATGGCAATATTTAATGAAGGACTCTCCGAACCGTTTCGTCCTTGTTTTGGGTGGTCTGAGGGTGGATTTATCTCTGGTTCTGCGACATTGTCGTTGAAGGAACATGTCTCTCAGAGGATGAAGTTCATCAGATTCAAATTTTGAAAAGAGCCTGAAACACGTCCGATCGGCCACAGTCGTGATGGGCTGAAACGTCACATCATCCTTGCCAATAATCCGAGATACCCGTCGTTCGAGGAGTACGAATTTATCTTTCAGTTGCTTTGTCAAATTGCAGAAGGCTGGGTATGCGTACAAAAGTATAGATCTAATGAACGCGGCGTATGCTTGACAAATGACAGTTGGTGGACAGTTGCCTCTGCGTAAGTTCCTCACGATGTAAATCCGTTGGCAAGCTTTAGTAATTACTTTATTGACATGAGTTGACCACTTCAAATCCGGGGTGATAGCTAAGCCGAGAAGAGTCAGCTCTGAAGCTGAAGATATGGCATAGCCCTCAGCAGAGATCACCGGATGCACATCAAAGTTCCTTTTCGTAACAATGTCAAGAATCTTGCTTTTAGAGATGTTGATAGGAAGACGATTTCGTGAAGACCATGTGACGCAATTATTCCACTCATCCTGCAGCCTGTCATCTTCATATTTGCGAATACAATGAATTAGACTGATGTCGTCCTCATATTTGATGACAGCAGTGTTATCCAGAACTGGTTGGAAGCTGTCAACTACCATGGAGAAGAGAATCGGGCCCATGATACTTCCCTGTGGAACGCCGCTTGTGATTCGTCTCCATTCCGAAGTAATGTTATTCCATTTGACACGCATAGAGCGATTTTCTAAGAAGCTGATCAACACGTTAGTCGTCTGTTGTGGCAATCCGAACCTTTCAGCCGCTGAAATGATGATGTTATGGGGGGCTTTGCCAAACGCCTTTGACAGATCGATTGATAATAACTTCACCGCACCAGGAGAATCAAGGAACTCGAAAACACGATGCATAAGAAGTGTCAGGGCATTAACCGCACCAGTGCCTGGACCGGGAATGTAAGCAAATTGTGCAGAATAACAAACGGAAACCATCAGATATCACACTCCGAATTACAGGTAAAACTATGCGTTATGATAGATATCATGCGATATTTTCTAGCATTATCCTATAACAAACTCCGGCCTGCGGCCGTTGTTTGCTATGTTGATAATGCTTTCAAATATCGTTTGATATCCTATACTTAACAAAAGCTTGGTTCATTTTTTGCTATTATGTATATTTCAACGTGCGAGTGCGAATTATCACACGTGAATAAAATACCATCGACCTGCAATATTTTGATTTACAGTTGTATGAAGGAGAGATATTGTTTCATGATGCAAATGACTGTAAAATTCTAGCGTTTCAATAATGATGGTGATGACCATGAACAACATACACACTACAGACAAAATTCACAAAATGCACGTCATTTTTCTTACTTGTTGACCAGATGAGTGATTCCGACGGAGATGATCATCACTTTCTCCCGTTTAAGTGAATTGGCAATAGGAATCGGATTATGCCATCCATTTGACTTTCCATCAGTTACCAAAATGATCATCTTGTGGGCGTCTTTCCTACCCTCTGCTTTTAAAACGCTTCTCGCTTTCATTAGTGCTTCGCCTGTAAAAGTTAGGCCAATTGTATATTTCAGTTTTGATATCTTTTGCTTCAGCTGCTTTTTGCTCATTTTGTTGCTCAATGTAATGACATATCTCACTTTTGTGTTGAAGACGACAACAGCGAAGCGTGCTCTGGTATGGCCGACCGTAAAAGGTTGCACCAAATTCTGCAAAAATCTAAGCTGATATTTCCAATGACGGGGACCAACTGAAAATGAAGAGTCCAGCACGAACACGACATCAACTTTAGCCAGTTTGCAGTCAGCTGGAAAAAGAATGCATTTATTTAGAATCTTCAAGGGAAATTAATACACATACATGAAAAATCTTAAAAATCAGACATCGACTATTTAAAGCACAATTTTCATGTTTTGAATGCACTTTTGAATAGGCTTTCATTTTAGCTAGAAAGGATTTGTCCATTTTTACAAAAGTACTCAGTCCAAAAGTAACAATACATTTTCTTAAATCAGGACGTAACTTGTGCTTCCATAAAGAAACATCTTTAAAAGATATATCAAATTCTTTTCCCTTTTTTGATTTCTTCCATAGGTCAATAATAATTTTGCATTTACACAAGATCCACCTAAATGATCGCTGTATCTAGCAAGCTAAAATAAGACGCAAATTGTCGATATCATTGAACATTGAAGTGTGATCAATCAATCAATCATCGACACTGTTTCTTGTTACATGAGACAATTCAATGCTTTTATTCATGTGTCACCATTGATGTCTAAAATAGATTATATTGTCAAATCTTTCCATTTAGCATTGTCAACAGATCATTAGTCCTTGTCGGGGCTTAAAAGAAGAAATGGATGCATGGCTTCTGTCCGTTATGTTTGTGAGAACTTTTACCCATCAGATTACTAATCTGTGGTATTAACCGCTGAACCATTGGAGTGCTCATGTATTATTAATGTATTAATAATATTATGTATTATTAATGTATTAAGCATTGCAACATGTAGCGTAAATGAAATGGCACAATCTCCTGACTAAATACCATAGCAATCGAACAATGAGCAGCCAGTTCAACATTAAACACGCCAAATTGTGAAAAGTTTCAGTGACTGTTATCAACACAGAATTAGATTGTTTAATCGCATCACTTTGCTAGAAGTGCAAAATGATTCAAACAGATGGCACATAAAGAAACTTACTAAGTGAGCAAAAAGACTTTTTTAATACCTTGCAGAAATAGGAAAAATAGTCGTGCGTCGCTTGCGGATTGCTTTGAATTCCTTCAAAATGCTCCGATCGCCACGACTCCTTCAGATTCGAAGAATTCAGATCATTGCGCAAAAGTTTTCTCGATAATGTTGGCCCTTCCGATCATTCTTAGAAAAAGTTAGCAGGAGCATGAAAAAACGTTCACAAACTTCTCTGTAGAACTTGACATCGTCTGTGTCTCTTTGCTGTGTGATCCGGTTGATAACAGTCACTGAAACTTTGCACAATTTGGCGTGCTTAATGTTGAACTGCCTGCTCATTGTTCGATTGCTATGGTATTCAGTCAGGAGATTGTGCCATTTCATTAACGTTACATGTTCCAATGCTTCCCTTCTAGTCAAACGGAAGAAGAGACGACCTGTCTAATTCTGTAGCTATCAACCGGATCACACAACAAATTGATCGAATACTACCAGCATTCATTTGCAAGATTACTTTCTGGAAAACTCTTGTCTGTATGGATTCATGTTTATTGGGTATTCTAGTAGCTGATAAACATGAGTCCATACAGACAAGAGTTTTCCTGAAAGTAATCTTGCAAATTCATTCATTGTCTGAAACAATATGCTTTCATCTATACCAGCATTCATGTTGTAGCGAGACAACATATCAGCATGTCTTCTCTTGAGATATTCAATATATTGTGACAAGACAACTGTCTCGCTACAACATAAATGCTGGTAGTATTCGGTCAATAATTATGGGACAATAAGCTGTCGATATCACTTGGAGATTACTTCTGCCTTCACTCGCATTCCTTTTGAACCGTCAGCGTGGCCTAGTGAAGAAGGTGCGAGCTCGTCTCCACCGCAGACTTCGGTTCGATTCCTAGGTCAGGCAAGTGCGGTCGGGGAGTCAAGGGTGTTGGTGTCTTGTATTGACTTAATAGCTGTCATTCTCTTTAGATATTCAATCAGCGGTTTCCTATACACCATATCAACATTTCTAACAGTGAGACTTGGCGCTTTCTATTTGATATGCACGTGTAACGAAACGGTCGCAATACAGCCAATGCATGTTGTACACGATGTTCTTTGATTGATTGTTGACAATGCCCATTACTTAGTAGTTGAGAAACGGACCCTTGTATCTTGATTCTCCAAAACAACTTCTTGACCTCCTTAATTTTGAAACAGCGTTTTAGTTATAGCTTGAAATTTGTTTCGTTGAGATATAATTTTTCGGCGTGATAATTGTAATTATAAGTAAAAGAAAATTTACAAGGTCCCGACGCGTTTCGCGAATTCTCGCTTTGTCTGGGGACGATCGTGAAGAGGACAAACTGACAGTCAAACTCGTCTTAAAATAAGTAATGGTGAGCTGGATTTAAAATACGGTCAGTTCATGCTTGCGATTCAGTGAGGGACAAATCATCTTTATGTGTCTCGCTTCTGACAGTCTCGTGTCTAGCGCGTCACTGCACTTTTCCAGGATGTCTAAGTCATAGTCATCAATAGATATCAGGCCATGCTGCGAATGTTCACCTAAAGCACTAGACCTGTCCTGCTTCTGGATCGCACGTTTATGTTCCATGAAGCGGAATTTGAAAGGTCTGCAGGTTTGGCCAACATAAATTTGATTGCAAATTTTGCAAGTGAATTTATAAATTAGGAAACGGTCTGTACATTTGTTTTTGGCAGGCAACCGAGTGCAAATGTCACAATCTTCATGTTTTAGTTTTTTGTTTTTATTTTTTAAACTACAATAAAGTGATTTATTTGGGGTGCTAATCAACTTCGCGGGTAATTCGTATTTTTTTATTAAGTGACGAATTTTATTGTCTGTATGATCATTGATGAAACGTAATTTTAAGTTACTAGTATTCTGCGAGACTATTTTATTTCTAGACTTAGATTTTCTAGAGAAATTGTGGGTGAACCCGTTGTTTTTTAATTTTATGTCCAACTGATTGAGGGATTTCTTCAAGTCATGTTCGTTGTTGCATCTTTTAGTAACATTATTAATACTACTAGTGACAAAATTGGATTTTATGTGAGCAGGGACAAAACTATCTTTTCTTAGTGAAGTTCCCGAGTGCATTTCTTTTTGGTACCAACAGTAAAATATCTTTTTGTTAGCATTGCTTATACTAATATCTAAGAAGTTAAGAGTTTTGTCCGGCACCTCAATAGTGAAGTTAATATCATTATTTATACTGTTGAAAGTTTCTAATATGATATCGAAATCTGCATTGGTCGGGAATGGACCCATTATTATATCATCAATGTACCTTGCGTACATGTCTGGCGAAATATTATGATTGTCTTTCAATTTTTTCAGAGCTTTGTTTTCTAAGCTATTCATAAAAATAACCGCGAATGGTGGGCTGAAATGTGTGCCCATCGGACAGCCTTTGATTTGTTGGAAGAAATTACCGTTATACTGTATTTCGTAATTGTAGCAGATAAATTTTAACATATTTTCTATCGACTGAAGGTCAAGGCCGTAATTATTTATTTTATCCCAATTTTCAGCGGTAAAGTTTATAACTTCTGAAATTGCTTCAGCAATCGGGATGCTGGGGTACAAGTTTTTAACATCAAGGGATAAGAAGATGGTATCGGTTTTGCAACTTCTTTCTATGTTTTTTAGTTTTAAGATCAGATCTTCTGTGTTTTTTAAATGGGCTGGGACCAATTCCATCAGTTGAGTTAGTATTCTAGTCACAAGCCAATCTATCTTCTGAGTAGGGTTATTGATACATGAAGCAATCGGGCGGACTGGATAAAGTCCGTTTTCACACATTTCTTTGTGGTCTTTTATGACCGTTCTAAACGATGCTGCTTCGGTACCACAGCTCAACAATTGCTCAACTTCTTTTTTTGTGATATTATTTTTACAAGCAGATCTGATAATCATGTTAGCTTGTTTTTCTAATTTATTGTTGTTCGATTTTTCAAGTTTTCTGTATGTGGTCTCATCATTTAGGACAGATTCAGTTTGATCTATCAAATCATCGCTGTTAATAAGAATTAATCTATTGGTTTTATCTGACGGGGCCACTGTGAGGTTATTTTCTTTCATGAAGACTTTGGAATCACTAATGTTTTTAGAAATTCTTTTTACTTTTTGATTGTTATGACTTTTCTGTTGTTTTATTAGATTCATAACTTCATAACGAAAAAGTTGTAGGTTCGATTCCTCTTTTTCCGACAATTTTGGGGGTAGAGTAATTCGGTTTCTGCCAAAAGGTATTTTTAGCCTATTATCAGTGCAGTCGTTATCAGATATGGCATTTTTCCATCTTATACGATAAATGAGCTTGTCAAGCTCTTTTTCAGCATTAGAAATAAGGTTGTTATCAACCTTATGAGGGATACGGTACTTAGGACCTTTTTGAATAAGGTCTTTTAGAACTGACGGTATTTCACAACTCACCAACTCATCAAAAACGCCACTAGTGTTCAAAGGATCAGACACAGGTGAAATACATAAAAAAGTGTCATAATAAGGGAAAGGAAACTTCGGTGATTGCTTTTCTTCATATTCACCTCGAGACATTGGATAATTCCTTCCTGTGAGTTGACACCATTTCTTCTTGTGGGTTTCGTAGATCCTTGTTTCTTCTTTTGACCACGCTGCATTGAGTTTGCACAGCAACTCTTCGATATTCTCCTTTTTCCATCTTCGTACTAGATGGAGGTACTCGAAACCTCTTCTCGACTCACTGTTTCTTTCTTTCAACTGTAGGCTTCTTAACTGCTGTCGGATGACTTCCATCTCCAAACTTGTTTTCTTCCTGGTTATTGCTGCACTTTCTTCAGTGATTGAGGGGATCTTAATTTTGGCAAACTTCGGCGTTACATGGTAATCCAAACATGTTTGTAGGAAGACGAGGTTGAGGCGGTTTTTCAAATACTTCACTTGATCATTTGCAAATTGAACCACATTTGACCTGGAGTAGGGATCCTGGTCAACAGAGTTGATGTAGAGGATAGCCGTTAACAGGAGTTGGCGATTGTTCATTCTGTTGATCAGACCAGAAGGCTGATGATGAAAAAGTCTCCTTGCTTTTCGGCGTGATAATTGTAATTATAAGTAAAAGAAAATTTACAAGGTCCCGACGCGTTTCGCGAATTCTCGCTTTGTCTGGGGACGATCGTGAAGAGGACAAACTGACAGTCAAACTCGTCTTAAAATAAGTAATGGTGAGCTGGATTTAAAATACGGTCAGTTCATGCTTGCGATTCAGTGAGGGACAAATCATCTTTATGTGTCTCGCTTCTGACAGTCTCGTGTCTAGCGCGTCACTGCACTTTTCCAGGATGTCTAAGTCATAGTCATCAATAGATATCAGGCCATGCTGCGAATGTTCACCTAAAGCACTAGACCTGTCCTGCTTCTGGATCGCACGTTTATGTTCCATGAAGCGGAATTTGAAAGGTCTGCAGGTTTGGCCAACATAAATTTGATTGCAAATTTTGCAAGTGAATTTATAAATTAGGAAACGGTCTGTACATTTGTTTTTGGCAGGCAACCGAGTGCAAATGTCACAATCTTCATGTTTTAGTTTTTTGTTTTTATTTTTTAAACTACAATAAAGTGATTTGTTTGGGGTGCTAATCAACTTCGCGGGTAATTCGTATTTTTTTATTAAGTGACGAATTTTATTGTCTGTATGATCATTGATGAAACGTAATTTTAAGTTACTAGTATTCTGCGAGACTATTTTATTTCTAGACTTAGATTTTCTAGAGAAATTGTGGGTGAACCCGTTGTTTTTTAATTTTATGTCCAACTGATTGAGGGATTTCTTCAAGTCACGTTCGTTGTTGCATCTTTTAGTAACATTATTAATACTACTAGTGACAAAATTGGATTTTATGTGAGCAGGGACAAAACTATCTTTTCTTAGTGAAGTTCCCGAGTGCATTTCTTTTTGGTACCAACAGTAAAATATCTTTTTGTTAGCATTGCTTATACTAATATCTAAGAAGTTAAGAGTTTTGTTCGGCACCTCAATAGTGAAGTTAATATCATTATTTATACTGTTGAAAGTTTCTAATATGATATCGAAATCTGCATTGGTCGGGAATGGACCCATTATTATATCATCAATGTACCTTGCGTACATGTCTGGCGAAATATTATGATTGTCTTTCAATTTCTCTTTTGAAGTCTTTTCATGTTCCGCTTCATGGAACATAAACGTGCGATCCAGAAGCAGGACAGGTCTAGTGCTTTAGGTGAACATTCGCAGCATGGCCTGATATCTATTGATGACTATGACTTAGACATCCTGGAAAAGTGCAGTGACGCGCTAGACACGAGACTGTCAGAAGCGAGACACATAAAGATGATTTGTCCCTCACTGAATCGCAAGCATGAACTGACCGTATTTTAAATCCAGCTCACCATTACTTATTTTAAGACGAGTTTGACTGTCAGTTTGTCCTCTTCACGATCGTCCCTAGACAAAGCGAGAATTCGCGAAACGCGTCGGGACCTTGTAAATTTTCTTTTACTTATAATTACAATTATCACGCCGAAAAGCAAGGAGACTTTTTTCATCATCAGCCTTCTGGTCTGATCAACAGAATGAACACTCACTCTTATAAAATTACATTTGTTTCCTTTTTTATGTAATATGTTGTTCTACAAGCCAAAAGCTTTCAAGCAAAACAAAAATAAAGAAAATCGGTCAATCAGAGCCAGTATAGCACCATTATTCATCAACAATAATGTAACTGCTACATGTGATTAACTGGACTTCATGTTCCATAGCTTCCTGACTTCGTTGCGGTGGTGTTGGCAGCACTCCTGATTGCTTTCAGCTAGAAATCTATCTCTTTCCGGTTGAAAACAATACAAAGCACAAATGAACAATAACGAGATCGCATTCACAAAAGGCAAAGTGTCAGCCTCACTAGAGCTAGGGTTTTCTTTGCGAGCTACAAGCAAGCGACTAAATGTCGTAAAGAGGGCTCTGGCCGTCCACGCAAAACATCCAAACGTAGAGACCGCCTAATTTTGAGATTTGCTAAAGTTGATCCAAGTCTCTCGTTAACTGAGATGGCTGCACTAGACTCGTCTATTTCTAAGTCCACTATTCGTAGAAGACTTATTGAGTCGAATTTCAAGAGCTGTAAGAGGCCCTCTCAGATCGAATTATCAGATCAGCATACAAAAAGACGTCTCAGATAGGCAATGGGTCATTGTCACTGGCGAAATCAATGGGATCGGGTTGTCTGGTCTGATGAGGCATCAGTCCGTCTGAAGGATAGTGATGGTCGATTGAGATTATGGATAAAATCTGATCAGGAAATTCCGAGACATTTACATCGTCCCCGGGTACAAGGTGGTGCGACTCTACTGATTTGGGCTGGCATTTGGACCAATGGCCGCTCTGAACTTCACATACGGCAAGGAACCATGAATTCTGAACGCTATGTGAATGTTTTACGAATGAACATTGACCAAATGACAGATCAACTTGGTGATCCATCGACTTGGTTATTTATGGATGATAATGCTACGTGTCACAGGAGTAGTAGAGTCAACTTATGCAAGTCTCAATTAGGGCTTAGGACATTATCTTGGCCAGCTCGTTCTCCTGATCTGAATCCCATAGAAAATGTATGGAGTATTCTAAAACGTAACGTTCGTCGTTCACTGCTACCTATAGATGGCGTATCACAACTTACGTCACTGTTAAAAAGAGAGTGGAGAAAGTTAGATCAGTCAAAAATCAACGATATTATCGAATCAATGCCTAGACGAATTGGTAATGTCATTGACAATAAGGGTAGGGCCACAAAATATTAGCTTCTTAAGAACCGTTACTGTATCATGGCTTATCAGATTATATAAGGACATTTAAATATATTAGGGACATGAAGTAACATGAAAAATGCTTTCTGTATCATACTTATGTTTTATTTAGTCAAATTTTAGGATGATCCACCTTTTATGAAACGGACTGTAGACACACTCTGCTGCACACACAGACACACGCGTCCTATTGCGTGCGCGCCATCGTCTAGATTTAGGGCTGTTTCACATGCGACTTTTTGCCGCGCGGTTGTCGCTAAAATTTGGAATTGACTTTTCACATTGGACTTCGATTTCTTCGACTGTCAATCATAGGACAAACCATTTCGATCCCTCGATTTCATGAGACATAGAAAGTGGATGTATCTTAGCCTATTGGAGAAGGATTTGAAGCAAATTTTCTGAAGGTGAGCGAAATCAGTAGGAAATTTGCTATCGGAATATCTTAAACTTTTGATGTTCAAAATCAGCATAAAATAGTCCTATTTCAGCTATTTTGTCTCGCCGTCTGCTCTGAGTAATAAATCAATAATGCGAAAATCTCATGCGTAATAGACATGTAGGTTCATTTGATAGACATAGAAATCTCAGCAACGTATTCAATCAGTTCATCGATGAAAGTGGCCGATTGCGTCCTCTTAGTCCGGGAGCAACTGACACATTCTTCCTCAATTCGCGCACAAAGGGCTTAATATCATGGATTTGTAGATCTTGAAACGCTAAATACAAAAATTAAATTCTTAAGTGTCACAGCCAGTCGCTTTCAGTTATAGGTAAGGTTAAAGGGTTCCCATTGGATTCCAATGGTAAAATTCAAGAAAAATCTATGGATTGAGAAACACTTGGCAATTTTCATACATTATCTTCTGTAGAAAAGAAGCTAATTATCAGAATGCCATGAAATTTGAAACATGATTGGGTTCAGAACATCAACTTCGATATAAAAGTTGAAGTGAGTCACATGATTCAGTATTTGATGTCTGAGAGCCTCTACAACATGAGCAAAATCGCCAAAATTTAGTCAAAGCATGAAATTTACTCATTTTGTAATGGGTAATATATGGGGGGATAGATCGGTTCTACTTGACGAAAATTACTAATTCAGATTGCATTTTTATCGCCACATGATGCCGAACTCAGAGATGTTCTCAGCTTGACATGATGTTAAAGGTCATTGGTAGATCAAAAACCAAAATCGTGCGATTTACTCGCTGCAAAATGAAAACACGCAACTTGTGTGAAAGGCTCCATAGGCTGTAATGTTAAAGCACAGCAGGTGTTGGTGAGTGCCGTCTTGTTTTGTATAGGAAGTGAGACAAAGCCGCAGTTCATCATTTTGATTGACTGTTACGATTTACATCTGCGACTTCATTGGATAAACTTGTTTATTGAGGCCCAATGACGGGCATTATTTAAGACTCGTGACTTCAACTTGAAAATTTAGGATGTTCCACAAACTAGATTTTTGATATGGTGATAAGGGATGAACCCACTCTTGAAACTATTGCAATTTGTGACGGTTTGAAGTGTAATTCGCTGTAGATTATCTGAATTACTTCGCTGCATAAGACTGGAATGCCTGAGGTATAGGTCGGGTTCACAAATGTTGCTATCATGTACATGTTTTCGACGTATCGGAAGAGAGTAAATGAATTGTGCTGTTGTAGTCTGCTAATGAACCGTCACAAACGTCACTCGGGCTTCCCTCGGGATGTTTACATGCAATTGCCGTTGATTTAGCCATGATATAACCTTTACATTTCACAGGATCCTCAGAATCTATGACCATCAGAACTTTATAGCTGTCAAAAATCCACCTCCATTTGTTATGGAATTGTAGGTTAGAGATGAACGAGTACCTAAGCCGAGCTGCACCGATGGCGGCTCGGCTTGAAATCATCCTCCCTCGGCTGGGCTCCACTTGTTGGAGCCGTTCGGAGCCGCGGCTTGGCTTAAAATATATCGTTGTAAGTGTAATATAGGTGTAACATAGATTTTTATTTAATTTTTTGTAGTAGGCTAACTAAATTTGGTAGTATTTAATAAGTAGGCTTATTTAAAGTCCGAACTATCAGGATAATGATTTATAGAATTAAAAGACCTACTTCAGAGTTAAGATATACAAAAATATTTTTTAGATAATATTGAATTGGATATATTTAGATGAATTTTTGATATACGCGATATTGATGGGTAGACCTAATCGCAATCGAAGTTATAAAACAAGGTTTATAGCTTACACCAGAATAGGTTTTTCCAAAGTCTGATTTTTCTTCTTTTTGGCTGATTTTGCAACCTACCAAATGAATGAATTTGTAAGTCAAAAAATATCTGTTTAATGAATTAAAAAAAAATACATCGCTTTTTTATGAAATCACAAATTTGTCAAAGAATTAGAATTGATTAATTTAAGAGATTTAAGGCAGACTTTAAAACCAGGGGCTCTTTATTATTTGTCAAGGACCATCATCCCCAAATGGTAGCGCTGCGATAGATGTCTTTCCTCAAAACTTTATGATAAAACTGATGCGTAATTATATTATCCAGATGCATCAGATCGTTGGAGAAAATGAAAAGTATAAATGTGTAGGAAATTTATAAGAATAATAGACAAGGAAAACCATAGCCATGTATGAATATTGCATCAATACAACCAGGAATCTTCATGAGAAAAGATAATCATTGTAATGTTACCATATTACTAGTTTTTATCGTCAAGTGAAGAATTTCCTTCACAATCTATAACTGATGATGCAAATGTAATTATATACAGTAAATGTTCTACAATCACCACTTGTTAACAAACTATGTGTATAGACACTGTACATTAGGTTGAATTTTAACTTTGCTTCACCCAAAATTAAAACGGCTCGTCGGTTCGGCTTGACTTGGCTCGGCTCCGCTCGGCTTGAACATTTCAAAATCACATCGGAATCACATCGGCTCGCGGCTCGTCAGGTCGAGCCATGTGCATCTCTATTGTAGATATCAGCGGTATTTCTTGAGATTTCCATCCAGAATTTACCGTTTTAGAGGATGGAAAACTTCCTATGTGCTGATGTATTCCAATGAAGTAGTGCAATAAAGACTGTTTATGCATAAACTATTTTACAAAAATATAACTATATCTAAAAAAACATTTTATGCATAAACTTCATTATAGAAGCAATAATCAGAGAGATTACTGCACTGTGAAATACTATACACGCAGCAATGTCTTCCGAAGTTTCCGTAAGTGAACACAGAAGCAAGATATTTTGCTGTCCCTATCTAGAGCATCATGCCTACTCCTACTGCTACTTGTCTAACACATAAGATTGCATGCAGTATTAACAGATATCTGCACGCTATTTCATACTCAAAAGCTGTAATGTATGGTCGCAAAGTAAACATATAATAAATTCGATTTGATATCAATGTGTTGATATCAAATTTGTCTGCAGATAATAAGTTGGAGAATTTCACCAATCTTTTAATCATATTTTATACTAACTAAAAGCATCTATTGCGATATAAGTATACTTAAAAATAGAAGCACATAATTATTTTATGATAATTATAACATTATAATATGTAAATAAAAATGTTAAAATAACGCAGCTATATTTTATTTCTCTATATATCATAAGGACTCATTACATTGCTTTCACGTAACTGAAACGAATGGAATCAACGTATTCTAGTAAACTCTTCAAATAAGTGGACGATTTTGCCATTTAGTGGTAGGGTTTCATCGCTGCATTCCTATACTTGAATAGAATATTCCATGTCAAATATGCTTCAACATATCAACACAATCCATTGCGATAGTTTAGTTCCGCAACAAATCATTTTTGAGTGAAAAGTAAAAAGCTAAGTGTTTGACAACAAATTTCGATCAAATGCCCAAAGAAAATATATTCACTTACTCATAATTTTGCTGGCCGAATTAACATGAATAAATCCAAACATAAAAAAGAAAAGCGAGAAAACTATAGCGTTCCTCATTATTGCTGTAGAAACGTATTCAGAGTGTTAGACGGGATATAGATTATAGATGAAATGGATGCCAATATCAGGAGTTCTTTAAGATTGTATAAGACCAGTATGAGGTCCGGCGCTTAAAATGCAAATTTAATTTAAACAATTCATGAAAAGATCTTCATTGAATATAATGTGATATCGCTATTCAACTTTTAGAGCCTTGAATGAAAAACCTTGTTTAAGTGTTATACGGGTATATTTGAATGACATTTTATAGGTTTTAGATCGGCATTAGTGAGGATATGATGGCATCGTGACCGATGATACTTTCATTACCAAAATACATCTGCTCATTGACTTTGATTGATAACTTATGCTCATCAATGTATCCACAATAGCAAAGAAATTTTGTTGCAAAATCTACAGACAAAAGAGGCCATTATAATTATCGGGTTGAAAGTTTCAATAAGAACATTCCGGTTCACAAATCGTGGCGCATAGCGCTTGATTAATTATCATCGTACATAAATACTATAATACGCACATAATACAGCGCTTTTTGATGTACTGGTAGTTGACATTCCTATTGGAAAATGCGAAGACAGTATTTTGCAAAATAAGCAAATAAAAAAGGAACAGGTCCACCGATTGGTGTTGAATATTGATTTATGGAAACCTTTGCACTGCTTCTTTTATCAAATTAATATCCTTTAAAACAACACATCAACATAAAAATGATATTTACTGATCATTTCTTAAGTCACCGCTATGAGGCACGTTAATTTTGAACACATGATTTATTGAAGGATCGAATTCAAAATATTCAGGAACAAAGTACACGGGCATTCTATTTTTAAACTATACGTGTGAAGAATTGATAAAAGCATGAGTAGATTGAGATACTCGTTGAAGCTCTTGATACTCTATTGAAGCGTTTCATAGTAGATCATAATAAGCGCTGATTTGACGAGATGAAATGACATCCTAGAAACTAAAGCAGTAACCGGGAATGACTGAAATACATCACACGCGTAAGCAATATTGACACCAGAGAATTAGACAGATCGTCTCTTCTTCCGTTTGACTAGAAGGGAAGCATTGGCATATGTAATGTAAATGAAATGGCACAATCTGCTGACTAAATACCATAGCAATCGAACAATGAGCAGGCAGTTCAACATTAAACACGCCAAACTGTGTGAAGTTTCAGTGACTTATCAACCGGATCACACAGCAAAGAGACACAGACGATGTCAAGTTCTACAGAGAAGTTTGTGAACGTTTTTTCGTGCGCCTGCTAACTTTTTTAAAATGATAGGAGGGCCCAACATTATCGAGAAAACTCTTGCGTAATGATCTGAATTCTTCGAATCTGAAGGAGTCGTGGCGATCGGAGCATTTTGAAGGAATTCAGAGCAATCCGCAAGCGACGCACGACTATTTTTCATATCTCTGCAAGGTATTAAGAAATTCTTTTTGCCCACTTAGTAGGTTCCTGCATATGCCATCGTTTTGAATCATTTTGCACTTTTATCAAAGTGACACGCTTGAACAATCCAATTCTGTGATGGACACCGCCTTGTCGGAATACAATCGGAGAAGGAAGTCGAATTGAAGTTGTGGCAATAATTGTGTATCTAACTTTCATAAGAGAAAGCTTGATTCACAGAGTCAGCAAATAAAACGCGTTGCACCTGGAAGTGCTTCTGTGATTACAATTTTTGTGAGCTGGAAATTGTGTTTGTTTAACTACAACAATAAAATTCGTTGTCATGACACTTTCATTAACTTTAACAAAAAGTCTTGCAAGCCACCTACTCCCAGAAACTACTCAGCAAACTGATTCAGAAATCTGCTAAAGAAGTGCAATTGCGATCATAAAAATGACAAAACTCATTTACAGTGATTAAATTAATGATTGATCATTACACTATCAAATGTTCCAAACTCGGAAATGCATGGATCTAGGCACATAAACAAATGGGATTTTCGGATGTTTGACCCTCCATATCTTCCAAGAACTGTACCTAGTTTTACTGATGCTGAGTGATAATCTACAAATTAAAAGAATACGAAGCTCGTGCGCGAATTTAGGAAGAAAATATCAGCAGCTCTCGGACTAGTAGGCTATTGTGGTTCACCTCATCGACAGGGTCATTTCATCAATGTGTATGTCCAGCAGGGCTGTGGAGCCGATGCGTTATCTCATCGGCTCCGGCTCCGGCTCCACGACACTGATGTGAAAGGCTCCGGCTCGGCTCCGGCTCCGTCTCCGACTTCAAATTCAGGTTCTATCTATGCTGGTTATCCTGGATCCGTTGAACGGGTTTTTTGGATGACGGTGTGGCCTTTAGAGGCTTGCTACAGTCATCAAATTAGTTTTCATTAACAAGCAACGACTTAAGTTAATAAAAAAAATGATAATAGCCTAGTATAATGACAAATAACATACTTGTCATATATTTTTGCATGAATTGACTATCTCTGAAAGATAAAATAAAGTTATAGCCAGGATTGGTTAAATTAGATAAATATCTCCCGCACTCACTAAATATAAATTGGCCTAGCCTGCAACCAGTCTACTACGAGGCTACATTAAATAAGACCACATGAGTGATGATGATATACCTAATTAGCCGTCACAGGGGCCGAATAGTAGTATAAACTTTTTAACAAAGCTTGAACATGAAACTAGATAGCGTATGCCTCCAAATAGCTCATAGGGCCTGTATCTATTACTCGAACATGGAAGGGGTATCGGCTATATAGCCAAATATACCGTATCAATAAAGATATCAATTGCTTTGTTGAATATTAAAGTGTATATAGGCTAGCCTAGGTTGTTATTGCTATTTGTTATTGCCTTTATCCAATAGTCTGTTGGTCCATGAATAATGTGATCGGTGGGTAGCCCACGACTCATCATCTGTAGAAATTGTAATTTAGATAGCCTCATTGCAGTGTAGGCTAGAAATGTACAATTGAAAATTATACTTAAAAGAAAACTAAAAATATCTAATTTAGGACGAGTTTTGTAATTCTATGCAGCATACTTAATAAGTTAAGGCTCAACTTACATTATGTTAATTTCGTATTTTTCAGTATGGCGTAAAGTTGCACTAAATAATTCATCAAAGATTCATGTATATTATTATATTCAGTTTATGCATAACATATTACCACTATTCCTCTGATGATGGTTAGGCTGATGAAGTGAAAGCAAGAAACATAGAATACGAATCAACTATTTATAATCAAAATTCAAAATCTTAAAATCTAAATCTTGCTGATAGGGCTTATACATGTATGTCATTCAACAGTACTACTTACTATTCATTGGTTCTAATGAACAGCAGTGCATCGATGAGATCTAGCTTCATGCAGCTCCTGTTTGATGGCTGCAAAAGTTCGACGAACACCTGTGATATCGGCATTGCCGATACAATTTTTCTAGCCTGTACCAATTCATCGCATAATTCATATTGCTTGTCTTCGCTGTCCAGTAACTTCCAGAGATCTCCTTTTCGTCGACCACTGTTTCTTAATGCTTCAATATTTTTATCCAAGGCTGATGAAACTGAACTCGGAGTATCACACAACATGTTGCAGGGTGCAATGCATAATAAAAATTTGACTGCGATCACCGAGCACAAATCCCATCTACTTTGCTAGCATTCGAATGCGCGTGCGGTTTAATGTCATAGACAATAGAAAAGGGAGGTCAAAAGGCGCCTTTATTGAGAGCGTCTCAGTCTTTTTTTATTGTTTACATATAAGTCAACATGATATCAGTATAAAGTGTTGACAGACGGAAAAAATAATAATGAAAATTCTTAAAATCCACAGGTTTATGACATTTGGGGAAATACTATTACACGACACGGCTCTTGTGCAGTCCTCCAACCCATTTTTTCTCTGGTCAAAAGATGCAGCACAATTGGATGTCCGTTTCAGCATCACCGGTTTGAGTGAAGCATTCCGTGCTCTTGTAAAAATCTACGTGGGTAATTGCGATGTCATGGTCGCAAACTTCGTCAGCAAGTCAACATTGTAATTTGCCTTCGGGTTTTTTCGCATTGAAATATACCCTTTGAATTTTGAAGTCAAAGGAAATTCATACCTTTAGAATAATAAGGCGCTACTAGAAGTTCCTGGGTCGCTTATTGCTATAGCCATGCGAGGACTTGTAGTCACGTCATTCGTGTGAGTGTGAAGAGTTATCCCTCCAATCAAAATTGATCAAATTGAATAATCGATTGTTTTGAAAAATGTAGGTGGGGTGACTGCACAAGAGCCTACAATACAATCTAAGGAAATTGGCATTGTCACAGATGCCAGTAGCTTCTGCCAGTAGCCATACCGATAGATGGTAACCTACATAGTAACCGTATTATATGTAAGACATTGCGCAAGAAATGTAGCTTTGCTGACTGAACTGGAAATGTGTACATAAATGACTGGCGACTTGTCTCTAGGAATCTACAGTCATCTAGTTAGCATGCATATAACAAGTCTTCAAATTAATGGATTTTGGAGAATACGTTGTCACTAAAAGCTATGGAAATTAGTCTTACGAAAAATATGTAATAAAAAAATATTACACATGTGTGTAAATATAATACAGACAATACAAAAGAAGGCGGCAACTGCAAAGAAAGATATCGTGGAGGACAGATCATTGGGATACTTACAAAAAAATATCTTTAGATTTCAAATGATTTAATTTTTTTATGATGCCAATTAAAACCTTTCAAAATTCTAGATTTATATCAAAGCTCAAACTATCGAAGCCCGAGCCGGAGCCTTTGTGAAAAATCGGCTCCGGCTCCGACCAAAACCATCGGCTCCTTAAGGCTCCGGCTCGGCTCCGGCTCCACAGCCCTGATGTCCAGAGTCAGAACTCCCTGACAAAATTCAAAGACATCAGCTTGATGTCTACATATGAACTAGTGAGCTACATGCAGCTGATGTCTTTAACTGTCTATGGATGCATGATACTCTTGTGTCAATATCATCCATGTACATCTATCGATGAAATGATCCTGCTGATGAAATGACCCTGTCGATGAAGTGGCCCTGTCGATGAAATGACCCTGTCGATGAAGTGACCCTGTCGATTAAATAACCATGCTGATGAAATGACCCTGTTGATGAGGTGACCCTGTCGATGAAATGACCCTGTTGATGAAGTGGCCTTGTCGATGAAATGACCCTGTTGATGAAATGACCCTGTTGATGAAATGACCCTGCCGATGAAGTGACCCTGTCGATGAAATGACCCTGCCGATGAAGTGACCCTGTCGATGAAATGATCCTGTCAATGAAATGACCCTACTGATGAAATGACCATGTCGATGAAATGACCCTGTCGATGAAATGACCCTGTTGATGAAATGACCCTGTCGATGAAATGACCCTGTCGATGAAATGACCCTGTTGATGAAGTGACCCTGTCGATGAAATGACCCCGCCGATGAAGTGACCCTGTCGATGAAATGATCCTGTCGATGAAATGACCCTGTCGATGAAATGACCCTGTCGATGAAATGACCCTGTTGATGAAATGATCCTGCTGATGAAATGACCCTGTCGATGAAATGACTCTGTCGATGAAATGACCCTGTTGATGAAATGAATCTGTCGATGAAATGACCCTACTGATGAAATGACCATGTCGATGAAATGACCCTGTCGATGAAGTGACCCTGTCGATGAAATGACCCTGTTGATGAGACAACCCTGTCGATGAAATGACCCTGTCGATGAAATGACCCTGTCGATGAAGTGACCCTGTCGATTAAGTAACCATGCTGATGAAATGACCCTGTTGATGAAATGACCCTGTCGATGAAATGACCCTGTTGATGAAATGACCCTGTCGATGAAATGACCCTGTCGATGAAGTGACCCTGTCGATGAAATGACCCTGTTGATGAAATGACCCTGTCGATGAAATGACCCTGTTGATGAAATGACCCTGTCGATGAAATGACCCTGTTGATGAAATGACCTTGCCGATGAAGTGACCCTGTCGATGAAATGAACCTGTCGATGAAGTGACCCTGTCAATGAAATGACCCTGTCGATTAAGTAACCATGCTGATGAACTGACCCTGTTGATGAATAGACCCTGTCGATGAAATGACCCTGTCGATGAAATGACCCTGCCGATGAAATGACCTTGTCGATTAAGTAACCATGCTGATGAAATGACCCTGTTGATGAAATGAACCTGTCGATGAAATGACCCTACTGATGAAATGACCATGTCGATGAAATGACCCTGTCGATGAAGTGACCCTGTCGATGAAATGACCCTGTTGATGAGACAACCCTGTCGATGAAATGACCCTGTTGATGAAGTGACCCTGTCGATGAAATGACCCTGTCGATGAAGTGACCCTGTCGATTAAGTAACCATGCTGATGAAATGACCCTGTTGATGAGGTGACCCTGTCGATGAAATGACTCTGTCGATGAAATGACCCTGTTGATGAAGTGAACCTGTCGATGAAGTGACCCTACTGATGAAATGACCATGTCGATGAAATGACTCTGTCGATGAAGTGACCCTGTCGATGAAATGACCCTGTTGATGAGACAACCCTGTCGATGAAATGACCCTGTTGATGAAGTGACCCTGTCGATGAAATGACCCTGTCGATGAAGTGACCCTGTCGATTAAGTAACCATGCTGATGAAATGACCCTGTTGATGAAATGAACCTGTCGATGAAATGACCCTACTGATGAAATGACCATGTCGATGAAATGACCCTGTCGATGAAGTGACCCTGTTGATGAAATGACCCTGTCGATGAAATGACCCTGTCGATGAAATGACCCTGTTGATGAAATGACCCTGTCGATGAAATGACCCTGTCGATGAAATGACCTTGCCGATGAAGTGACCCTGTCGATGAAATGAACCTGTCGATGAAATGACCCTACTGATGAAATGACCATGTCGATGAAATGACCCTGTTGATGAAATGAACCTGTCGATGAAATGACCCTACTGATGAAATGACCATGTCGATGAAATGACCCTGTCGATGAAGTGACCCTGTCGATGAACTGACCCTGTTGATGAATAGACCCTGTCGATGAAATGACCCTGTTGATGAAGTTGCCCTGTCGATGAAATGACCCTGTCGATGAAGTGACCCTGTCGATTAAGTAACCATGCTGATGAAATGACCCTGTTGATGAAATGAACCTGTCGATGAAATGACCCTACTGATGAAATGACCATGTCGATGAAATGACCCTGCCGATGAAGTGACCCTGTTGATGAAATGACCCTGTCGATGAAATGACCCTGTCGATGAAATGACCCTGTTGATGAAATGACCCTGTCGATGAAATGACCCTGCTGATGAAGTGACCCTGTCGATGAAATGACCCTGTTGATGAAGTGGCCCTGTCGATGAAATGACCCTGTCGATGAAGTGACCCTGTCGATTAAGTAACCATGCTGATGAAATGACCCTGTTGATGAGGTGACCCTGTCGATGAAATGACCCTGTCGATGAAGTGACCCTGTCGATTAAGTAACCATGCTGATGAACTGACCCTGTTGATGAATAGACCCTGTCGATGAAATGACCCTGTTGATGAAGTTGCCCTGTCGATGAAATGACCCTGTCGATGAAGTGACCCTGTCGATTAGGTAACCATGCTGATGAAATGACCCTGTCGATGAAATGACCCTGTTGATAAAATGACCATGTCGATGAAGTGGCCCTGTCGATGAAATGAACCTGTCGATGAAGTGACCCTGTCGATGAAATGACCCTGTTGATGAGGTGACCCTGTCGATGAAATGACCCTGTTGATGAAGTGACCCTGTCAATGAAATGACCCTGTTGATGAAATGACCCTGTCGATGAAATGACCCTGTCAATGAAATGATCCTCTCAGTGAAGTGAGCCACCACCTCTTTAACTCATGTTCCGAATGTAATATTTATTAATCTTAGATCGTGATAGAAATTATTTCCATGTGCAACATGTTGAACTGCACGCTACAACGTGAAGAAAGTAGGAAGTGCACATTCTGCTGAACAACATGGCAGCAATAGACATTCGTGTTGTTTTATACGTTAATGCGAATGTTACATGGATTGACGCAATCAACTAAACTGCTCACAGAAATAATTGTTATAGAATTGCATGTGAATCATCCTGAACAGGATTATTCGGGTAGTACTCTGACGGCATCCGGATAGAATCAACGGCTTCAAATCATGATACGAATCAACAATTTCTCTATTTGCTAAAATTTGGGAAACTGAAGATGTGAAAATCAATCACACTGCATCTGTTAAAATGCCGAGATGTGTCAAAATGACACATTTGTGACGTAAAATTGCTGCGGATTATATAGTTTCAGTTATTTTCGTGCCAAACTTATTTTGTTTTATTGATTTTAGGAAAAGATCATTTTTCATTTCTTCTCTTTGTTGTAGGTGTTATATTTTTTGTGTAAAAAACGCTTTACCTAGAAAGCCGAGAGTGTGTCAAAATGACACACAGCGATTGATTTTTTAAAGAATGCTAAGTAGAGGATGTAACCCTAGCCACTTATATTCTATATCAAATGTAGTCCTATGGTCCTTGCACATCTATTTACATTGTCTATTTGCAATATTACGTTGAAATAGGACAAATCGTATGCAGACCTGCATCCTATAGGCCTACTCAATCAAAGCTATTTTCCCAGCAATCACCACGACTAGCAAATGAGAGGAAAACAGTATGCCAGTGTATAAGTACTCTATTACGCCCATGAAAACCAGTTACATGGACAAGGCATATAAAATGTTACACAATTGCCAAACATATACCTACATGCAGGCTACATATGCAGTTTGATTACATCAAATCAACGCATAAAAATGAGCAAACCCAGACACTAAAAGTGTAAGCTACTATAAGTGTACTACAGTGCGGTAGGTTACTTTTCCAGTTTACATTATTACAAGGCATGAAAATGTAACACAATTGCATTATGATCGCATCAAATCAACGCAGAAAAATGAGCAAACTCATACACAGTTATTGCAAGTGTACTTTTCAAGAGCAGTGCACTTTCCACAGCACATTTTCTGGCATAACTCGCACGACTTCTTCGTAACGTTTTTACAGTCGCCACCAACCTGACAATATTGCCGCTTCATCATGTTTTGAGGTGAAGGCTCAGCTGACCTCTTCCGAGCCGACGATCCAGGTGCAGCTGTCACAGGCGCAGAGGCACAGAGTTCCTCCACAAGCTTGAGCAGGAAATCTCGTCGACTTATGTTTGACGATAGGGATTCTCTATATAGCACCCAAGCGTTGATTGCTGCCACATCCAACAAGTTGTAGAACACATACACTGGCCAACGGCGGCAAGTGCGGCGAGTCGTGTACAAACAGGTCATTTTATCCAGAGCATCGACACCACATTTGGTCTTGTTGTAAGTTGTGATTGTGTCTGGTTTGTGTTTTGGATTCTCCGTGATGGGAATCGATGGACTAGGGATCAGCGAACTGATAATTGCAACCAGTTTATTTCGTTTGGCCTTATAAGTAGACAGACTTGTGCTTTCATCTCATTTATAAAATGAAGTAGCGTGAAGTGGCATACTCTTGTGAGAAGTGTTCGATAAGTCTCTGCTATTGAGGCGCACTGTGCCGAGATACGATATATTTCTGCTAGACAAGTATCTCACCACTGGGACTGATGAAAAATAGCTATCCGCTGTGATATTGTATCCATTTGATAGAACACATGCCAGGCGCTTTACAGTAGAAAGCGCGAGTGGCTCACTCGAAGGTCTCTGCTCATCTTTACTCAGATACGGATAACCGTTTATCAAATACTTGCTGCTGTTGTCCACCAGATGAAAAAATTTGATCCCGAACTTATAGGGCTTGTTGGACATGTACTGTATGAATGAACATCGACATTTACACGGAAGCAGCTGCTCATCGACAGTAAGATATTCATGAGGATTATAGCACTTTTGCGAGTTCGAAATGAATGGAAACCAAATGTCAGAGGCCAATGCAAACCTATCAGTAGATCGTCGTAGACTCCTTTCGCTTTTGATATCGAAGCGCAGATAACGCTGGATAGAGCAAAATCGGTCGCGTGTCATAGTTGACGAAAATAGGTTACAATTCCATGCTGTGCTCCACAATGCATACACAGGTGTAGAGGTATTAGTCAAAACACCACGAGCATAATAATAATAATGATAATAATAATAACTTTATTGGCACACATCTGCGGTGCGCGCAGTACAGAGGCATGAAACAGTTACAAACAATGCAGAGTTCATGATACAAAAGAGACAATGAATGAATGAAGCATGATAACCAGCATGGAGAGAGGAAATTATAAACACGTACAGCAGTACTTGATGAAAGAGTCGGAGAAGCGGACAGTACGGCATCTGGGTTTTTTGAGGGTGGGAGAATTCCTGTCAGTTGGGGACCTTTTGTCGAAAAATTGACGCAAAGGGTGGTTGATAGTTGTCATAACACTGTTGAATAGGCGGGTCCCAGACCTTTGGTTGGTGCGTGCCAATGTAGTAGTAGTCAGGGATGGAACCGGTCGTGATTTTCCCGACCCGACCCGACCGGCCGGTCGAAAATTTCGACCGGTACCCGACCGGCCGGTCGACCGGTTGATTATACAAAATGCGGTTATGCCAAACTACATGTAGGCCTATATAGTACCCAAAGAATGACGATACTTATATATCTGAGTAGCCTATGTGTACTAGCTAGATAGGTAATTAGCAAATTAATTTATTGTCTTCGACTGTACCAATATATCTACTAGATTAGTAGGTCTAATTAGCAAATCAAGAAGAAATATAGCAGTAAAATTACATATAGCCTTCAGAAAAATCATGAATTTAAGATAAGTATAAGCATAACTAATTTTGACTACAAGGAGGCATATGTACGACGTGTAGGAAATGATATATGACTACATGTACATTATACGAGTCTTTATTATTACTAAGTATATTTGATCTTTAAATAAAATTTTACTTACTATCTCATTTTGAAACGTTTTACGGAATCATGGAATGAAAACTGAAAATTTCTCAAATCGTTTAAAACAAATATGATTAACATGAAAAACTTATCCTAGCTGCCACAATCCATTTATGTCTCCTTCTTTTAATACAACAAGACTGTCGACAGTGGATGGGTCAAGTCTATTGCGACTCGCGGTCAATACAGAACCTCCAATGCTAAAGTGTCTTTCACTCTCTCCTGACGATGCCTGAATTACAAATATCTTCCGGGATATTTCACTCAAGAGAGGGTAGGTCGATTGTTTCTTTTTCCAAAAATCTAATGGATTGGTTGAATATATTCCATGAAAATTTTCGTTCATGTAGTTTTCAAATTCTTGCAACAATTCGAGTTTGTTTGAAGAATGCAAAGAAACAGGAGCAGCTGAACACGAAGATCGGAAATTCGAAAACGGATCAATTTTGGTAATTTTTGGTGGTACTTCGGTAGATACCGTAGATTCACTTGCTGTAGGCTTGATTTTAATATATGAAGACAACGTCGATGTGATATGAATTTTGACATTCTCTATAAACTGATTACGAAATTGGCGATCTTCAATAAAAGATAGTTGTCGAAAAGTTGGATCCATGACAGTTGCAACTTTATGTAGTTCAGTCGTAGACGACCAATACTTTTCATCCAATCCGCTCAGAAAGTATTCCTTTAGTAATATCACGCCACGTGACTCATGTACATTGAGAGTAGCGGCTCCGAATTCTTTCATCAAATAATAACTTGGTATGACATTTTGAATCGATGGTTTGTCAGACATTTCTAAATAATCAAATATAGAATTGAAATGTCGAAAAAAGTCAACCAATTCTTTTAGAAGTTCCGGAGAAACGGGTAACAAACGGTATTCCATGTCTCGTGTATGAAGAATACGTCGAAGATCTTCATATGACACACTAAAAGAATGATACACATCGTAGAAGGACCGCCATGGACGAGTAGAACTTGGTCTCTTCAGAGTTAAAGTAAGTTCATCAGAGGAGACAGTCAGTAACCGGCCGGTTGCCTGACCGGTCACATGACCGGCCGGTCAGAAAGTTTGACCGGTACCCGACCGGTGACCCGACCCGACCGGCGACCGGCGCCGGTCGACCGGTAACGGTTCCATCCCTAGTAGTTATTGAGTCTGGTCCATGGGAAGTACCGACAATTATTCTAGAGGGTCGTCTCTCTACTTTGACAAGGAACTTGTAACCTTTTTGGGACATATTGCAGCAGCACGGATGGCAGTAGGTGAGAAGGGATTGGATAGTTTGTCGGTAGACTCTCCATAAAATCTGAGCGTTACAACCTGCTCTTTTCAGGTTTCTGAGGACAAAAATGCGTTTAGAGGCCTTCTTGAAGATCTCCTTGCAGTGAATATCCCAGCGAAGATCCTTTGCGAAATGGACACCGAGGATTTTCATAGAGGTCACGCTAGGAATGACAGTTCCTGCAACGTCCGCAATTTCTTCGAGTCGAATACCAGGTCTGGTGGTGATGTCCATCACCACGGATTTGGAAGTGTTTAGAGGAAGCCCCGCTCTAGCCGACCACTGGCAAATGTGTTCGAATTCGCGTTGTCTTCGTGTGCATCTCGCATAAAGTGGAGTACAGTTACGTCGTCAGCGTATTTAACATAACGAGTGTTAGAACACACAGGAGGTAGCGATGCGATGGCAGCACAGAAGAGGTACGGTCCGAGCACGCTTCCCTGAGGAACTCCGCTGGGTGCGGAGAACCATTCGGAGGTGGCGTTGTTGTGCACGACACGCTGGAGTCGGTTGGATAAGAAGTCAGTTATCCAAGAAACAGCCTCAAAAGGTAGCTTTAAGTCGATGATGGTGGATAGGATGGTATTATGGGGCAGTTTGTCGAAGGCCTTGGCAAAATCAATGGAGAGGACACGCACGGCACCGGATGACTGATCGAGATGACGGAGAATGCTCATGTATGTAACGGTAGTGGCACATCTTGACCCCGAGCCAGGTTGGGGTAGGTAGGCGAACTGAGTATCGTCAATGTTTTGTAGATAGGGTGCGACCCACTTCTTCACGACTATCCTTTCTAGAGTCTTGGACAGAAGAGGAAGGAGAGAAATGGGGCGGAATTGGGACACAGTTTTCGCGTGGGTTACCTTGGAAGTAGGTTGGATGGCGGCGATCTTGAAGCAACTGGGGACGCGGCCTTCGGCCAGACTGCGGTTGAATAAGATGGTTTTTGGAGGAGCAAGGAGATGTGCAAGACAGCGGAGGACCCAGAACGGGATCCCATCAGGTCCAGAACTTTTCGGCTTGATACAACGAAGCTGCGTCTCGACTTCATAAGGAGATAGAACTACGGGGTGTCTAGGTAAATCCTCTGTGGATGGCAATGGCGCCTTATCAGTCGGTGGCAGCTGAAAAACTGACTTGAAGTAAGCTGCGAACTCGTCAACAGAAATGTCGGCTTGGAGAGCTGTATTCTTCTTAGGTCGCCTGCCGACACAATTGACAGATTGCCAGAAGTCTTTGCTATTCCTAGAAGCGGCGGCTTGCTGCAAGTGGAGAAAACCAAAGAACCACTTTGGTAGTTGTGTGTCATTTTGACACACTGTCGGCGTTGAAGGTAAATCGATTTTTCGGCATCCTAGTGTTAAACAATTTGTCCTTTCTTTGTAGCACTGGCAGTTAAACAAGATGATCGCAATTTTCATGTTTAATGATTTTCAAAGGTCCCGCATTTTCTCTGTGTGTGCAAAGTTGCAGCAATCATAAAACCTCAAGTAAAAACAATGCGCTTGAAAATCACAACCAACATGCTGTTGTTATCCTGCATGCACTAGATTTTTATTCATTCTGTAGCCTTGTCATATCAGAAGTAATTTCTAAACATATCCACCGGTTTACAATTTCTATTATTGTTCGATCATGAATGTACTACTAAAAAGTTCATGTCTTTACCGCAAATTTCGTCCAGAGAAACTTCAGAAATTATTGTTACCGTGTCTCATCTAAAGCTCCTTGGCAGAAGTCTTTTCGGAAGATCTGTCCTGGAGGGAGCGCATTTCTATCATTGTTAAGAAATGTCTTAGACGTTTGTACATTCTACGCAATTTAAAACGTTGTGAAATGTCAACTAAGTTGATGTTTGAATGCTATGTTTCGTTCATCCGCTCTGTCCTTATTTATGGCTATCCTACTTTTTCCAACCTACCATGAAGTGCTTGTTGCACAAGAAACTTCGTGTTGAGAAGCTAGCTGCTCGATTTTTCCGCAGTTATGATTTTAATGATTTTTCCCCTGTTAGTGAGAATCTATGTACACGTCTGTACCTTAAGATAGAAAGTGTTGGCGATCATCCACTACGTGCTATGTTTCATGAAAGGACTCCTACCTTGAGAAATCCTCATTGTCTAAGAGCGCCACGATCTAAAACTACGCGGTACGGCAAAAGTTTCATTCGCTTTGGGAGATAAGGTCTGCAATTCTTGTATTTTATGTTTTAATGTTTTGTGGTCTTTTGTCAACCACCATTTGTCCATGCGTTCACCGCACAATGTGAGCCATCAATAAAGTTCTATTTTATTGAAATAGTTTGTTGACGATGAACCTAGATAAGTCTATGGCAGGAAACAAAACTTCTGGAATACATAAGGGAACTCAACCGTTCTTTATTGATTCAAATTATTCTAACATGTCTATAGAGGATATCAGGCCTGGAGATCTTCTACTATTGCAATGGCAATTTTTGGAATATAACAATGTGACTGCTGAATGACATTTACAAATGAGTTTGTGGATAATTACGGCCAATAAATGCGGGCAATTTGAATTGATTATCAGAATAGAGCTTCGTTCTTCTTATCCGTTACATGGGAAATATAAATTGCAGTAACGCGATCATCGTGTGGGTCTTGAAGGCTGCATGAATGAACTTTCAGTAGAATGATGAATGAAAATGAAAGCAGTGGTCAGTCTGATTCATGCGGGCAAATACTGACAGGAGGGGTCAAAAAGAAAGGAAGTCTCGAGACCGTAATGCCAAACAGAAGTGTAGCGCCATTCAAAGCAAGAACTTTTCTATCGAATTTTGTTTTCAATGAAAGTCTTCATGACTTGACACTCCCAGGGAGAACAGAAATTTACGGTCTCTTCGATAAAGCAATATATTCTAAAACCACGACGGGCCTTCTGCGGTCGGTGTTAGCGTCATATGCGAGGTTACGCAAGGACGATACATCAACCTCAGAAGGCATAGGAGAGACCGCAACTTTCTGTCCTCCAATGGAGTGTCAAGTCAAAATAACTTTGATTGTAAATCGTGGAGTATCCCGAAGAAAGGTCAAGTACATGTATAGAACTTTGTACCGCTTTCAAGCTGACTAACCAATTAAATGAAGCGAAAGTCTCAAGAGTGTTTTGCTTACAGAAATTGAAATTCTTGGTAGAATTCTAAGTCTTTGCAGTTGTATCTCGAACAATCCATGGATGGGAAGCTGGATTACTTGTTCATTTGTACCCACCACAGAATTAGACATGCTGTCTCTTCTTCTGTTTGACTAGAAAGGAAACATCGAACCATGTAACGTAGATGAAATGGCACAATCTCCTGACATAATGCCATAGCAATCGAACAATGAGCAGCCAGTTCAACATTAAACACGCCAAATTGTGCGCTGTTTCAGTGACTGCTATCATCTGTGGTATTCTTACCGACAAACAAAAGTTTATTCTAGTTTCATGAACAATTTTATTGAGAGTACAACAGAATTTGTATTTGTATGATTTTACACGTAGTTTCGTTGGTGAAGAAAAACAAAGTCAAGGTCATATATTTACAAAAGGATTCCACATCATCCGAATCACACAGCAAAGAGACACAATCGATGTCACGTTCTAGAGAGAAGTTTGTGAACGTTTTTTCGTGCGCCTTCTAACTTTTTTAATAATGATCGGAAGGCCCAACATCATCGAGAAAACTTGTGCGTAATGATCTGAATTCTTCGAATCTGAAGGTATCGTGGCGATCGGAGCATTTTGAAGGAACTCACAGCAATCCGCAAGCGACGCACGACTATTTTCATATCTCTGCAAGGTATTAAGAAATTCTTTTTGCCCACTTAGTAGGTTCCTGCATATGCCATCGTTTTGAATCATTTTGCACTTTTATCAAAGTGATACGCTTAAACAATCCAATTCTGTGGTCATTTGACACTACTCTCGATTTAATCTCGATTGGCGCTCTTGTAATCGCTCGTGGTGTAGCCTTTAAATGTCTGAACTAGAAATTATGAAAGTAGTCTCAAATTAAGGATAAAAGTCAGATAAGGTAAATAAGTCATTCTTTCTTATTCACAGCGCCTGTGATTCCAACTGAAATGATCATTACTTTATCTTTCTTCAATTTTTTTGCTTAAATTCAATGCCTTGCTTTTATTAAGGCCTCACCCATTCATGTCATATCTTTGGTATAGCGAAGATTCCTGATCGCCTTCAGCAGTTTTTTCTTGGACATTACGTTGCTCAAATGAATCAAGCACCGGGTCATCACATGGCTTCGCCCGCTAACCTTTCATCTTCATGCACCCACCCCTGTCTATAAAGCTAAACGCATTTAAATTTGGCGAGCCTCTTTATGTCGGCAAACACAAACATTTTGAGCAACTTCATCCACATTCAACCACATTTTCACATACATTGCCGATCAGAATCATGATAATAACACATGCACATCATAAGAAACGACTTGAAGACATTCCATGGCAAAATATATGACTCTGGCCTTAGTACTTTTCGTTTAATCAGAGAAAACATAGAAAATTTCATTTGAACCAAAAACTGCAATCTGCGTCCCATTGGATTTACATGTGCTTTTCTTTGATCTTGTCTGACAAGAAGAGGAACTATTAGAACTCGGCAGACGCGCAGATTCGTAGTAGGCATAGGGTGTACATCATCCTGTGAAAGTCTCACTTTCGGCCTCGTTCCCTGCAGAAACTCACTCTGGCTGCAGGACTAATATGACTACAGAAGTTTGATAAAATTTATCAAAAATTTGAATACAATGAAATCAAAAATGAGTTTATTTACACTATGCATTGAATCACATGCGTGTAGTAATAAAGTCGCAAGAAAGATCTTCATTGACTGCTGAATACGCTGAGGCTTTCGCCCGTTCTCCTCGCGGAGTGCAACGCGAGAATGATATGACAGTCCAACACAGATCAAACTGTCCGTCAGACGTAAGAAACAGATAAATCTCAAGCAAAAGTGACATAAGGACAAAAATAAGTAAAGTAGTAAAAGGTATTGATAGATTGGCACTCCTGCTCAGAAAGTTGACTGGCTTGTGAGCATTCTCCTCAGCCAATTAGCAATTTTTTTCCAGCCCATTTGGATTGTTCTAAATCTTTGACTCAAATTTTTAATGACAGTGCTAACAAATTTGTAAATGAAAACTATGTGCTTATTTCAATGGACGCTCAAAAAATTTATGTCAGAGTATACCAATGGCTGAGGCTATTGCAGAAATAGAGACGTTTGCCAAAATACATTGGAATTATGGGTACAAATAATTATGGGTTTAGAGTTGAAGACCTAGTTGAAATTTTGAAATTTTGAAGTAGCTTTAAGACATAAAATACAAATTAAAAGATGCTGCATGGGGCTCATTTTGCTCCGTCTTTTGCGATCATTTACATGAATGCAATTGAATGCAATTTAGCTCTTGGTAACTTAAATAAAAATTTGGATGCTTCACCCTTAATTTACAAGCGGTATGTCGACGATATAATCTTGGAACCATTTCCAAAAAATGAAACGTTTTTTTAGGATATATTCCATGTCTTTAATTCAGCACGCAATAGCATCATTTTCAGAATTGAAATTCTTGAAAACGATTTTGGATATAAGAATTACCGTAGGTGAAAAGTTGCGGTGTAAATGGTTCAGTAAATCCTGTCATTCTGGAATTACGATGCATAAAGATAGTTGGTTGCCAAATCACATTAAAAATAATTTTGTGCTCAGTAGGGTTAAATATGTGCATGATCGTTGTTCGGATACTTCCTTAGAGTTAGTAAATGTAATGGAAAAACGCCTCTATAAAAATGGATTCAAGTCTAGATCAATTAGACCTAAATAGAAAACCAACCATAAAAATAATAAAATAATGAAATAATAAATAAAATTTAAGATATAATAATTATAATAATAAATAATAACAATGAATGAAATTCAAGTTAACCTTTGTGCTGATTTTATTAGTGATAGCTACTTAAAAAAATTGAATAAACTGATCATGTTCGTGTTACCTGTAGACCCGGTCAAACTTTAATTAATAGTATAAATACTAGCGAAAGCAAAAGCAAATTTAATTGTGAACTATGCAAGGATATTGACCTAAAGATATGTCTGGCGACAAACACATTGTTTATAATTTTGGATGTAAAATCTGTCATAAAAATTACATTGGCCAAACCTGTCGACCTTAAAAGTTGCGGCATGATGAACACAGACGTAGTTTGAACTGTCACGATCGTAAAAGTGCACTATCTGAACATAGTTTGATTGACCATGCCGATAGAATGATGAACATCGATAATTTCCAGCTTTCTGTCCTATTATAACAATAATTCTGTATTTGTGAATACAACAAGCGGTATTACAAAGAAATATACACATGTACAAAATCACGATTTGATGGAAAATTTGACAAATGATTGTTGTAAAGAGCCATTCTTATGTGGAAGGGACGTAGAGCTCATATACTCGTGCGTTTTACATTGCAATCATTCAGGTGAATTTCAAAAACTCAGCCAAAGGATGCACATTCGCAGTCGTGGCTATCTTTTGTATCAGTTTTTCACAGATCTTTAAGGCTGGTCTTGTCAATTACGTCAGCCCAACGTCTAGCAAGGACATGTAATCGTTCAAGCTTTCTGAATTTCCCTTTGCTGATGTCGCACATGACTGGACAACAAAAACCCATTTGACAGAAGACAAAAGCTATGTATGCCTGCCAAATAACGGGACCACGATTACCGTTCAACATTAAAGGTTTTACAAACGACATAGCATGGCAAGAGCGATTGTACAAGCTATCAAACTGCACACTCTAATTCAAATCACTGGAGAAAAGAACACCTAGAATTTTCAAATGCTCAACATTCTCAATAGCAATATTATCAATAAAAATGGGCAAGCATGGCGGACCAAATTCAGGATGACCGTTGCCTTCGAAGTCGAAGGAGATGCTGTCGCAACGCATTGGGTAAGTAGTCCTGAGGCAGTAGGTTCGTCACCAGCGATACCAACGATTCCGAATAAGTTTCGTTTGCTGGTCAATTTTGTCAGATTCGCAGCAAGAAGACCTAGCCTATCGGTGGAAGAGAATTCATAGCATATGGTGGAATGAGCAAAATCTGTTGATTTCCTCCTAGACAAATGCAGTCATAATAAATACTCAGTGAAATAGGTTTGCAATCGACGGCGGTAGATATCGACTCAACATCAGCGTGCGTCGATTTTACATCGAAACTGGCGAACTTGACACCTCGAATTCAGGAATTGTGTGCTAAGCATCAGGCTCAGTGCAGTCATTGTCTTTGGTCATTAGTTTTTTTTGCACCTTTTTCATTTCGTAGCTCCGTTGCTTAAATCCTTTTAAAGGATGACATGCGCATTTCTGCTGTTGTTAAAAAACAAATATTTTTCTTAAATTCTTCTCTCTCATTGAAATCCTATTATTGTTCGTCTCACATTATCCCACAATGAACATTTGCAGCTTTTTAATTAATCTTCCTCCCACGGTGTTCCTCGGCCGAACTCGCACAAGTGAGGGACTTCTCTTATAATTGTCCGATTTTGCGTTAGGATGATTTATAAAAATATCATTATATTTTGATTCTCATCACTTCGGTCAAGCTTTTGACTGTCTCTGCTAATGAGCATCAAAAGATATTACGAGAAAATTACGAAGGACATTAAAAAACGACATGAAGACAGAAACTAATCAAAAACTGTCTATGCAGCAATGAGTAGCACCCTTAGTAATATTAACTTTCTTTTGTTAATGTTAAAAGTGATAACAGATGATACATTTCCGCAAAGGTTAAGTCATCACTGAGGTCATGCACATGGATCAAGGACCAATCGGCTAAATGTTTTGTAATAATAGCAACCGCTTCCAGGCGACCTCGGACAATCGATCTAATGATTCAATGCCTCCGGCTTTCACGAGGTCGAAATGATATTTCAATGCGCCTTGCTCTTGGTACCATAATGAAAAATGGCTTGCCGGCTGGGAATCGAACCCAGTCTTCGAATTGCTAACGCGACATGAAGATCACCAAGACCAGCGAAGCACACCCTCCATGATCGTGTCAAGAGCAAGTAAAGCTTTCAGCGCGCATTGTGACGTTACCTTCCTTGTTTGTTTATAACAATAGCTGCCGCGTTAGCAATTCGAAGACTGGGTTCGATTCCCAGCCGGCAAGCCATTTTTCATGGTAGTGTCAAGAGGAAGGCGCATAGTAATATCATTTCGACCTCGTGAAAGCCGGAGGCATTGAATCATTAGATAAATGTTTTGTGTGTCAGATTTGGAAATGTGCTGATTTTTGCATGATAAGACATTTGGTTTCAAAACTTATGGAATGAATAATAATGTGTGACTGAAGCTGTAGTGGTAGGTGGCTGGAGATCTGGAATTTACTGGCTACTCAGTTTCCTTAAATTTCACAAAGCTCGTCTTGGTGGAGGAAGAAAAACGTAATATCCGCCTTGGGAAAGTGCTTTTCATACTTAATCTAATCGAAATTCCATGATAGATACGTGATCACCAGACCGATGTCTGCAGCGATGTCTATAACGATAAACTGAATCCAAATAACTTCAAATAAAGCCGTAGGGCCTGCATAAAAAAGTATAGCATGCCTTGAAGTCCCACAGATACTTTGACCTCATCCAAATACTACAGACAGACCAGTGTCACTTTTATAATATTATCTAAAATGCTCGCAAATTTCGCATTGTGTATTGTTGAATATGTTTATATCTAGTCAATGTAATTAAAAATTTAACATTTTCCATGTTAATTCATTGACATAGATTTTAGCAGTGAGCGAATTGAAACCGTTCAACAATGTAGCATTGTCCTAAGCTTTTCCATGATAGTTTCTCCAAACCATAGAAATTAACAATACCATAGAAATTATGTGTAATATTATCTACTTCTATGCTCCAAACTATCATATCAATGCGCTGAAAAAACACGATATTTTCTTATTGAATAGTATTTACATGAATATATCTATGATTCAATATCTAAAACTCATATGACTCACGCTTTTTTCTGCATTGTTTCACGGTATTTTCCCATAGAAATAAAGCTTAGGACAATATCATTATTATGTAGATTATGCTATGTAACAATGCAAAATCTATATAATAATGACACATTATATCATGGATTTTGAGGGCAGTAATATCAGACATAGGCAAGGCTGCGTTAGCAGCCGTGACTGTCTTATATTTCTTCCCGCAAAATCCATGATATAACGCTATTGTATGTAACTCTTGGCAAGTCTATGAATATTGCATTTATTGATCACTGTTAGTAACAGGCATTGGAGAGATGAAGAAATCTTTGATCGACTTTTGTTGAAATCTATGAAAGTTTGCTCTCTCAAAAGATGTTGATTCATGAAAAGTTTGAAAGTCTATGAATGTTTGCAATGTGAATAGATTTGAATTCAGATTTCTATCTAAAAATGATTTGAAATATCCATTCACCAATTCATTCATTAATGGATTCTCAAGCTGGAGTGACGGGTGACTGCTCATGGCTATCTGGCACGGTGAGAATTCTATGTGAAATTGGCGGGTAATAATGCATTTCAAACTCATTTCAATCATTTCTATGACCTCCAAAGCCATCGAGAGTGAAATACAATGCTTTTTGAACATCACTTTCAACGAAATGTCGCTGATGAGTTACACTTCTATGCTAAAGTGGTTACATGTCTCTGTAATTCTATGTTCTGATTCATTAAACTGTTTTGATCATAAATTTAAAAATCCAAAACACTGTTTGCTGGTTCATGGCCGCGCTTGTTCTCTCAAGTGAACTACAACAAGATAAAATGCTAAAACGTTGACAGAAGATAATAACAGGATCTACTGGAGCTGGGCATGACCCAGCAAACAGTGTTTTGGATTTTTAAATTTATGATGAAGACAGCGCCTACAAAGAATCTGTTTTGAATAATTTAAATGGTTCATTGCGATGTCTATATTTAACAATGGCAATGTTAATACTCGTCTACACTCGCTTCGGTCGTTCTTCATTTTCAATGTCGTATAGACATCGTATTAACATTGATATAATGTCAAATATATGTTCTTTTACCCGATGTAACTGACGATGAAATGATCTGTAGCTAGAAGTTGATAATTCATCGAATATTGATCCAACTCTAAGCGTTCATTTAATAGGTGCGCATGAATCCTGTTCATAACTTAAATCGTGAATAAAGACAACGAGATATACTGAAAAATATCATATTCGGAATCACAAGCGCTCGTTTTCCTTAATGCACTATTAATTCTTTCGTTAATATTTTGTCACTTTCTTTGCACAAAATCGGGATTGTTTCTTAGAACAAGTGATTGCTCCCTCAATCAATATTTCAATTCCAACAACTTGGTTGTTCTGGGGTGGTACACTTTGCTTTCCATCGCTCCCTACAATGAAAACTCCCAGAGATTTGCGTCATGCAACCCCGGTGATCACTCAACTCGTCTATTCTTCCGATCCAGGTATCAAATTTCTCATTTAAAAAAATTCTGGCGGATGTGGAGTGCTGGACTTGAACTCGAATGACATCATCCAAAATGTGTTGTTCTTTAACTTTGGAATACTGATGTCCTTCATGATTTCCAAATTATTAACCGCTTTGAGAGGATTGGAAAAACAGTCCTAAAATAGAAGTTCCATCGTTAAGAAGAAATAAAGATTCCGGAACCTAACATCTTGGTCGTTCAGGAGCTTTTGTCGAAATACATGGGGATCATGCATGTTTTAATGGATACAGCTATGTTTACTCAAGTTTCCGTTCAATTCAAATTTAAACTTGGCTGTCAAAAGAGTCATTTAGAGGAAGCATTTTGATAAGCAAGTGACTTAAAAATGAGGAAATGACATAACCGCGTTTTTATGGTCTTCGCCAATCATCAGATGAAACCATGAACATCTTGAACTTGACATCATACTTCATTCTGCACATCCAAATGTACACAGTACATTGTACATTATACCAAGTAATATTAATGAATCCTCAAGATTGTTACTGCCCTGAGTCCCACTTGGCATTGCACAGGGCACAGAATTGGATTGTTTGAGTGTGTCACTTTGCTAGAAGTACAAACTGATTCAAAACGATGGAACATGCAGGAACTTACTAAATGGGCAAAAAGAAATTTTTGATACCTTGCAGAGATAGGACAAATAGTCGTGCATCGCTTGCGGATTGTTGTGAATTCCTTCAAAATGCTCCGATCGGCAAGATTCCTTCAGATTCGAAGAATTCAGATCATTACGCAAACGTTTTCTCGATGTGGGGCTCTCCGATCATTATTAAAAAAGTTAGCAAGCCAAAAACGTTCACAAACTTCTCTGTAGAACTTGACATCGTCTGTGTCTCTTTTCTGTGTGATCTGGTTGATATCAATCACAGAAACTTTGCACAATTTGGTGTGTTTAATGTTGAAATGCCGCTCATTGTTCGATTGCTATGGAATAGTGTCAGCAGATTGTGCCATTTCATTGACGCTACATGTTCCAGTACTTCCTTTCTAGTCAAACAGAAGAAGAGATGATCAGTCTAATTCTGTGGCATAAGGTGTTTCCGCACGAGCTATTGATCAAAATGATCACCATTGTCTTGATATTTTGGGAGCTAGATAGTCTTTGGAAGCATTAACTATTGATTTCCTGCACTCCGGCATAGTAAAGTTACTTTTACAAATGAAACAAATGTCAATTGTGATCTTTTGGACAAGACACTCTTCTGATATGGAAAAAATTATTGTTGAAAAGGTCTAAGTCTTATTCCCTCCATTTTGTGACCCTGCGTATAAGGTAATCCCATGCAAAATTTCGGCTGATCACGATAATTTTTCTGGGGTCGCAAAAGCCTTGAAATTAGCCAAAATTACGAAAATTATATTTTGGTTATCATGTAATCAAGTGGAAGCCGAGTGCTATATCTGTGAATGGAGTAGCTGTATAACTACTATCGAACGCACTATGGTCATCTGATAGATATAGATATCAACATCTTTCTTTGCCTGCCAATCTCACATGGACTACCAGATATCATTGTGGCCCTTCTATTATGTCTATGTTAATTTCAGTAGCGAAGAAATGGATCTGAAGATAGACATCTAGATATAGCATCACACCTATGTAGACACAGAAGTAGATAATAGTACTTTCTATGGTATTATAAATTTCTATGTATGTATATGTCCATGAATGAATGATAGAATATCTGACAACATAGAGATAGCTACCTACTTCTTAGCTATAGTGCCAGCGCTAACTGAATAGTATACATGGCAAGTATCATACTCAACTTAAGACGGGTAAAGGAAGTGAAAATAAATTTAAAACTTATAAACGCCAATTTAATTTTTTTATCATACAAGAAAAGAAACCTAGTAACCTATTAATGTTTGCCTATGCTTATGGCAGTCAATCAGAGGCATAAGTCTATGTGGCCTAGACGGTAGGGAAATAAATTAAAATTAACCTCCATTATATTACACATGGCCGGCTGGCTCCTAAAAAACAATATCGACATTGTACAGCACATGCGATCAGGGAGGAATGACCTCGAGGAAACATAGCAGATTTCGGCGAAAATAAATTCTTTTTAATTCCAACATATACCAAGGACGCCACTTGAAACTAGAAGATGGTAATCTTAATAAAAACATGCCAATGCATGGATTGGTATCTGGACAGGGTTGTTGTAAAAACAAAACAACTTAAAAACGAGGAACTCTTATCTTCTTGGAGAAGTAGGACTTTTAAGTGCAAGTATTTAACCACAAAATTATTCTTATATTTCTGCGGGCTTTAAAGATTCAAAAATGCCCTTAGAGGAAACTATGAAATGGAGAAGCATCAGAAGAAATCGTAGCGAATCAAATGAGGTTGGCAGCCAAAGATGTTTTAAGCCAGTGTTCAAAGCGCATGTTACTCTCGATGAAAGAGCAAGCAGCACCCATCCTAGAAGTTGAACTCATTATCTACCTTTATGAGGTAGAACCTCTGTGATGTAAATGGCCACCACTCTCGCATCCTGATTTTTACATCCAAATAATTAACACATTCAACCTTATCCCGTTCTGCATACCCCCTTCTGCCCAAGCCAATTGAGATCTACGGGTAAGTTTTCAAAGATATTGTGGTTGTATCCCGCTTTTCGAAGTTAAAGGATTAAAATGTTAGATTTCTCAGTCGACCTATACCTAGTCGGTACGATGATGATGAAGTCATGCTAAGCCAAATCTCTTTACTGGCGAGAGGAGTCCCTTTGCTAAATAAAACTCCTGTAAGCCCAAAACACCCCTCACAGCTAAAAACTCCCTGTAAGATTCACACCCATAAAAGAGCGAGCTGTAATTCCCACCCATGAAGATGCCTGAAATTTGCTAGTGACAAAAGTGACGAAATTCACAAAATGTTTATAATTGCCCAACATTGGATTTGGGAATTGGGGACCAGCCCATTGTTGATTCTTCTGTATTTTTTATTCGAGAAGAATGTTCTATAATAGCCAATGATAGATATTTAAGTTGTTAAATTAACTCACATAGTCGTTTTCTATTGCAGTTCTATTACCGTTCTATATTAAGATTGGTAGAGTGTGGAGGAAATCATAAACATTGTAAGAGTGGCAATTCAAACACGACATCTGTCAAGGAATTCCCAGAGGAGTTAATTCTCTGAAGGCGTTTTCACACAGATTTTGCTTGATGGAAAGGCAATATCTACTAAATTGTCCGGATCAATTGCAAACCTTTGTTCACCAGTTGGCCAATTCTTTGCCTTCTTACACACTAGATCCAGCTATGAATCTACTTTTTTACGGATTTTTTTTAGTTTATTTTTCGGTTTTTTAGGGTTGTTTGGAGTATGTATGGAAAGTGGCAACTTAGCAGGTATCCAGAAAAGTTTCTTGTAAACCATAAATGTTATCTTGTAACCGTTATGCCAAAGGAATCTTTGAGGGTGGTATTTCTATTCGGGCAATTATGTCATTAAAGGTCGAAAAGTACTGGTGCGTAAAAAGGTTCTGATTACCAAACAGCATTGAAACTTTAGTCAAAGCCTAGTTCGTTCAAGCGGACAATGAGGTAATAAGTTTAACACCACAATGACAAATTGTTTAGTGCCTTATCGACGGAGTAAGTAATGACGTAATTTTCTGAAAGTTTGAGATGAAGTTTTTACACTCCCCTTAGATCTTAGTAACCTCGTGTCGGTTGCAAAGATGGAAAGCTAGAATTAGGAAGAGAAAATGCGATTTCTACTAATCTTAAGGACAGCCTCGACCAATTTGGAAGTCATTGGAGAGCTTCCGATTTTTGCAGGACTTTTCAATAAATGCAAACTAGTGCATTTTTAACACTGACCCTAACAAAATCCCAAGAGTTGTGATAGGCTAATCATAATTAGTTGCCACTTCTTTTCAAATCCATAAGTTAGGGTTTTGGATATAATACTAAGTCACCAGTAACCACGTCCGATCTTTATCTTTGTAGCAGAAGATAGGAATCAGAACAAGACAAGGCTTGCTAATAAATTATGATTTCATCAACTAGACGCATTCTTCAGTTTGGTAAAAGCAGTTGAAGAGCTTCCGACCAATAGGGGGTGGTGTATTTAAGAATAACCTGTAGTGGAATTTACATGTGCAAAAATTAGGCAACATACTGTTAACATGTGATCAGCGAAAATGAAGAAACTTTTAAGAGCTCTACTTCTTTGCACTCAAAAGGGATAATTAGAACTTCACTGTCGAATCTTATCAATGGAATCTTCGACTTTTAAGAAAATCTCGAACAACCCAAAACCTGAGATCTAAGCAGGTCCCGGGCTTGCTAAGAGTAAAAGCAAGAAGTGCTTAAGTGTGGTGGTACGTCTAGAGATTCAAAGTGATGTAAAATTCGTTTTAATCAGAGAAGAAAACAAAGGCTTATTAATTTTATCGTTGAGGGAGACTCAAGCATTCAACCAAAGAATTTCCTAAATTACTGCGAATCCCATGCCCTTAGGTCTTCTAAGGACGTGAGAAGAGAAGTACTGCTTATTAAGGAACTTTGGAGACACACCAAAACTTGAATTCTATCGTTCAAGCCAGTGGGAAGATTGTAACAAAATGTTTTAATCCATAAATCCTCCCGCTTCAAAAGATATGCACTTTCAATGTGTTTCATCAGAGAAAGACGAAAAGGAAGATTTGGAAACTATGGACCCCACAAAATATGGCACTTTTTCATTACAACTGATCAACATAGAAAAGGAACCCGTGCAATCGATCGGCCCCCCTACATAGCCTTTTTCTTATACTGTTTCACTAAGCCGTGATATTGCGCCTATCTAACCTCCTAGACAGCCCCGCAAAGCAAATAGTTTTTATTTGTTACCCAACATTTGTCGAAATAAGAGCCCAAAATTCTAGGACTATGCTGACTCTTCAATAGCCCGCCCCAAATGGGCAACTAAGGCGGACTGTACCTATTGAGCGAGGGGGCCTGCATCGCCCCTGAGCTGATGGGCGTTGTTCAACAGTCAATGCGATAAACTAAACAGACCCCCGAATTCCCTCATTCCCACGCTTCACTGCAATGCCTGGCCGCATTAGGGATCTTCGGCCAAACTCCTCCTTTCATAATCTTATAACGCGCATCAAAACTAGCAGCTAATACAATATTAGAAGGCCCCGCAGTAATATTAATTTTACTACTTTTGAAAATACATCTCACAAAATGAAATCCTACAGAGTTGATCATAAAAAGCAGACCATCTGAACTATGCTGAAGTTCAATCGATTCTCATAAACCCGTCTTTAAAGATATCAAAAATGCCCTTTAGCTCTTGATAGGAAGGCGGATGATCAGAGAAATCCTAGCGAATGATGTGTTGGCAGGCAAAGATGTTTAGCAGTGTTCAAAGGCATGTTACTCTTCGGGGAAGTATACAGCACCACTGGGAAGCTGAACTCTATCAACCTTATGGTAAACCTCTCTGTGATGTATGCCAACCATCTTCGATCCTGATTTTAACATCAAAATAAGTAACACATTGTGATTGTCCCCGCTTCTGCAAGCCAAAGAGATTACCGGGTAGATTTCAGAAGGATCTTATAAAATGTTTGGAAGGTAATCACACAAATGCATCGACATACCTATGGTTCGAGAGAGAGAAGTCTTTGCTAAAGCAATCTCTTACTGGCTGGAGTCCCATCACAAATTAAAAAACTCCTGATAAGCCTTAAACAGTCAGCTAAGAGCGAGTGGAATTCCCACCCATTGGTATGCCTCGAATTTGTTGAAGATCAAGTCCCCCGAAAGGCGACAAAAGTGTATTCAGGAATAAAACTAATTGCATTAAGGAAATTGGGTTTTGGACCAGCAGTGATACCCTCTGTATTTTTTATTCGAGAAGAATGTTCTATAATAGCAATGCAAATTAAAGCTCTTGGAACTGATAAAAATTAACTCCATAAGTCTTTAAGGACTCCATAACCCAGGTCTAAATTAAGATTGCGTATGAGTGTGGAGAAATCATAAACTTGTAAGGCAGTAGTGGCAATTCAAACACGACATCTGTCAAGGAATTCCCCAGAAGAGTTAATTCTCCAGAAGGCGTTCACACCAGAATTATGCTTGATGGAAAGGCAATAACTACTAAACTTGTCCCGGATCAATTGCAAACCTTTGTTCACCAGTATGGCCAATTCTTTGGAAGTGCTGTTCCTAGCACCAGCTATGAATCTACTTTTATACGGATTTTTGTGCAACTTAGGTATCCAGAAAAGTTTAGGTAAAACCATAAATTTATCTTTAACCGTTATGCCAAAGGAATCCTTGAGGGTGGTGCAATGTTCGGCAATTATGTCATTAATGGAAGAAATTACTGGTGCGTAAGTCTGCTTTCTAATTGTGTCGCACAACAACGTGTCATACATTATTCAAGAGCTTGCATTCTCAGCTTTAGAATGAGCTATGATAGACTTGCATCCGCTTTTGTATTTGCTGAGCAGTGCTCAAAATGTGAAAATCGCACAATTTACTAATTGCAATTTTTCTATATAAAAACATGTGAGTATGATGATGAATCAGGCACGGAGAGAACGAGCATTTTCTGAGCTTGCTTTCATCAAAACCAATGAACTAGGAAAAAATCAGTGATATCGTGAAGTTATAACAAAATTCTAAGTCTTTTGACTGAAAATGTTGTATTCTCACTTTTTCATCAAAACTGTTCTTGTTTTGAATCTTAAGAATCCTTGTGATGCAAGGAATGCGAATATGTAAGTTTCATTCAAATTAGTTTAATAGTTCTTTTTCAAACTTGTTCGATATTTTTCCTCGATACCGTTTTCCTCATTTCTCGTGGTTAGAGAACAAACACATGCCTTCGCTAATTGCTTTGTTTTGAACCGTCGTTCACTTACATGTTGTTTGTGTACTCTAACGGAATCGAGGAAAAATATCGAACAAGTTTGAAAAAGAACTATTGAACTAATTTTGGCACTACTGCAGTTTAGTGCACCCTAAAATGCATGTGAGAACAACATGATTTAATCAACAGAATGAATGCCGTTCGTTCTTCCCTATAGTTATAAATGAGTGTCTTTGTGTCTTCGTGCGTCTTCGTGTGTCTTCGTCTTCGCACATTACATCGAGCGCGCGCTTCGGTGTAATGTGCGTAGTCATCGTTTGCGGGAGAATGCGCCGTTGTTTTAGGGTGCACTAAACTGCAGTAGGCGCGTTTCCGTCTCTTTCATAGAGGGTGCACTAAACTGCAGTAGGCGCGTTTCCGTCTCTTTCATAGAGGGTGCACTAAACTGCAGTAGGCGCGTTTCCGTCTCTTTCATAGAGGGTGCACTAAACTGCAGTAGGCGCGTTTCCGTCTCTTTCATAGAGGGTGCACTAAACTGCAGTAGGTGCGTTTCCGTCTCTTCCATGATCAACTCTGTAGTCTAAATCTCACCCTACATTTTATAAAAGCATGTACATGAGGTTATCACATGTAAAATTTCAGCTCGATGTGATATTTCTTTTCGATACTTCCAACGACCTTGAAGTTGGCCTAAGAGTTGAAAAAACTTATATTTTCATACTACGGACACTTACAGAAGCAATATTCACAGGCTGCCAAATGATTGTTTGACTTATTATGGGTTTCTATTGTATGAAATCTATTTTCGGGGCAGTTTGCTTCCTTCTATATTGCTTGTGATGAGCATTTTCAATAACAGGACATGCTTTGTGATTATGTCCAAGGAACAAAAGGTAAGGACACTGACATCCCACTGTATCCTTTTCTGTTTATTTTATTTATTTATTTATAAAAGTACTTGTATAGCGCACAATACAATGCTACAAGGCGCTCTGTTCGTATAGATAGGTTTTCAACCACCGACGAAAGCTGGAGAGTGTCGAGTTATTGTCCCTGAGATGTAAAGGGAGGCTGTTCAGCAGTCGTGCTCCAGCAACGGCGAAAGCTCTATCACCCGGCGAGTGCGTGTTCGGGACACTTCGCATGTTCTCAGATCATTCGATCTCGTGTCGTGAGAGCTGAGACCCTCCCTGGGGTGACATTTGTCCATCAAATAGCGTGGTGCCATTACATTCATGGCTTTGAAGGCCTGGCCTGTACCGCCATCCGAAAAGTGATCCTGCAGCGCACTGGGAGCCAATGCAGCTGATACAGAATTGGAGTTATGTGCTCACGTTTGCGAGCTCCTGTCACCATACGCGCAGCAGCATTCTGTACAACCTGGAGGCGACGAATGAGCTTATTAGAGATACCATAATGTACAGAGCAGCAATAGTTCAAGCGAGATAATACAAACGCCAGAATCAAAGCCTTTGCAGCATCTTCTGGTAAGCTCTGTATCACCGGACGCAGTTGACGAAGGAAGTGAAAAGCAGAGCGACACACAGCAGAAACATTGGCAGATAGAGACAGACGGCTATTTATCATTACGCCAAGGTCACGCACAGATTCCGGTGGGGTAACGCAAGTCGATAGGATGTCAACCGTACAGTCTTGACAACAGTCTTGTCAGGATTCAATCGTAGCCTACGCGAGTTCAGCCGTTTGCCAATATCAGAAACACATAGAGAGAACCGCTTCTTAGCTGATGAAACTTGTGACACTGGTTCACTGATATACTGTATATCTGACAGTCGTCTGCATACTGGTGATATTGACAGTGATGAGCCGCGACGATCTTGTTTTGCTGCGCTGTGTACAAAATAAATAACACCGGCCTAAGCACCGATCCCTGAGGAACACCATACTAGAAAACCTGTATCGACGACATGGAATCAGAATTGCAGAACTGACCACTGCGAGATGTTAGAATGATGATATCCATTCGAAAACGATGGAAGTCAATCCAAAAACAGATTCGAGCTGACGTAGTAACAACCAGCGGTCAACACAATCGAAGGCCGCAGACATGTCAAGGAGTCCCAGCAACGTTGCCAGTCGACTATCAGTAGCAATCAGGGCATCTGACATCACGCTAAGCCTAACAATCTATGTGGAATGATGCTGTCTATATGTCTATATGCCGATTGATTGTCTAACGGCGCTCCTTTCGTCGACATTCACGGCGCAGAACACGACACTTATCGTCAAACCAGGGTGCTCGGCGATTCGTTCGACAGCTCACTGAATGAAGTGGAGTCAGTCGATCTGAAATGTCTTGTAAGACAATGTTGTACGTGTCAACCAGAGAATCAACGTCTGCATCAGGATCAGGAGGCTGGCACAAGGGGCTATCCTCAATGGCTGCTCTAAGAATGCCAAGGTCAACACGTCGCCAGGCTCCGACAGAACGCGTCGTAGTAGATGCTAGAACAATAGTAACAGGTGGCTACAGCGAACGAGTGAGTGGTCAGAGATGATTCCGGGAGGATCGACCAGAACACCCTCAGAGTGCCAGTCGGCAAAGGTCATTATGAGGTCGAGAGTATTACCATCCCGATGAGTAGTTCGGCTGTGGAATGAAACTAGCAATCGCTCCAGCAATCAAGCTGATCATCCTCCATACGCAGTATTTGAGCTGGTATATCAGAAATGGTGCAATTTCGAAAACCTAGGTAATAGGGATGAGAATAGACAATTCAAGTCACAAAGAAATTTTCAAATTTCAAAATTTTCCTGATGTTGCTCATGTATATGATGTGAAGGGAATGAAGCCCAGAGAAAGGAAAACCAACAGAGCATCTTATTACATATTGAAATTGACCATCAAAAAGTTGAAAATAACAAAAGGGAATGAAAGAAAGACGGCACGAATGATGAACGATATATAAGAGTGCATACAGGAGGCTGATATGCAACATTTCTGTAACATGTGAGCATTGAAAGTCAAGAAAATGATATTCTCTTCTCCTCAATTGACAGACTATTTAGCGAGCACGACGATAAGTAAGAGCCATGAAAGTTGAGGATATAAAGGAGCCTATTCCACCTTGTGTCCCAGTCAGGAAAATGAGATGGTAAACACATTGCTGATCAGTCACCGAAAATTTTGAGCCGATGTAGATCCAGTAGATTGAATATTTCACATGTGCCAGGTGGGAGCATGTGTGGAAAACTGGTTTCTGTTGGCTTCTTGATCTTAGAATCGTCATGAGAAAATATATATATATCCACTCCCTTAAGGAGCCAAATTTTATTGTCGTGATAAAAATATAGATTACAGCACACGACGATTCAGCCAGCACGGCCTTTATCAAGGGTAGGTGAGGAGCAGTGGCGTCGTCTCCGTGCCTGCGAGGCCTTCACCGCATACCCAAAAATAATTATTTACGTTCATAAAACAAAGGTTCAAATAGTTTTATTTTTTTGTTTTTAAGAGCATCTCTACGTTTACAACTTTACATACACTTTACAGTTTCAAGTCACTACTCTCAAATACGTTCAGAGCGCCGGCTCTTCAAGCAATCACACAATGCGCTGGGGATGTGTTCACAGCAAATCACAGAGATTTGTGTGTTTGTGTGATATGTGCGCGTGTGCGCTTAGCTCGATCGTCTTCTCCCGATAGAAACGAAGAAGCAAATATATTGCAGCAATGCAAGAAAAGATCTATTTATAAATTCTTTGATTCAGATAGAGAGAGGCGCAAATTTTCCCTATTCGTGGCTTCGCCAAATTTGGAGAAGATGATGACGCGTTGAATCGTCGTGCTGCGTTCACCAATGGCTGAATGTTGGATCGGAAGGTTAGAAGCCGCAGAAAGGAGATAGCGATGAAGTCTTGCGTTGGCGATAGCTTCCTCGAGAGTGAATGTTCTCCATCGTAATCTCACCAAGGTGATCATGCGTCATGTGAGAAATCAACATCACATTTTCATTGTCATTTGACGTTTAAAATCTTAGGAAGACAAGAGTCGCGTTGACGAACAGTCAGCTTAAGATTGCATGCTTATGAGGCTGTTTAGAAAAAGAGGCAGTCACAGTGAATCACAATTCACATGCAGAATAGTCTATACTATACTGGGTAGTCTATGGACTTCGGTGTACCTTTCATTTAAATATCAGTATCTATTTCTCACATCATTTCATTCTGTAGTCATGGATGCCAGCATGATTTGAATGTTTATGTACTTGCACAAGTTTTTGAAAATTCACTGAAATTAAGTATTTATGAATTAAATTAATAATTATTAATTAATTAGTATTAAATTAATTAATTAATTATTTTATGCATTTAATGTTGTCTGCTGTAGAAATATAGGAATCCACTTTGGAGCGAAGGCCTATGATCTGGGAGCACGCGACGCCACTGGTGAGGAGGCATGTACGGATGAACAATATTGTACAATGAATATATACAAAGTTGAAACAATACGATGAGTGACCGCTCTGAGATACTGGTTTTAACAGGATTGTCCAGCTTATCAATAAGTTCTATTGAGAAATCGCTTATATTCATATTGACGTCATCATGTTTAACAGAGGCATGAAGCGATAACGCATTTTTGGAGTCTTTTAGTTTAGGACTTCTATTCTGTTCTTGAAAGTGAGTATTGAAAGGCCTATGGGTATTAAACATCTAAGTATATATCATGTATAACATCCTAAGTGTCACCGCAGATGTTACATAGGAATCGGCACACTACGTATCTGTCATTGCAATTGTAGGAAATTGGAAGAGATTTGCAGACGTCACAGGAACAGTCGCAGTCAAATTTGCTATTATTCTAGTAATTAGTCAGATATTTTCCAGGTTTATTGGATATTCTGATGGGTATATCGTATTTCTTAGCGGTGCGGGGCAAGCGTCTGGAACATTTATCACTAACAAAGTCCAAGGATACACCACATATATTTTTTGTTCATGTTCTGTGATTTTTTGTTTTTTCTGTTTATAATTGAGAAAGTCTCTCTGACTGTATCCATCAATTTTTAGTCTGTTGTTAAGTATTGGGGCACACTCATTGTATAGATCCTCATCGGAACATCAATCTTTGACATACTGAAAGCTGCTACGTACAAAATTATATTTAATATGGGAGGGTACTCAGCTGCTATTGTCCAGAGATCTGTTGCGTAGCAGCTTTCAGCATGTCAAAGATAGAGATTTCGTTGAATTAAATCATTACAAATATTCGAGCTGTTTTTGCTATGGTTACCGCCCAAAATGAATTTTTGTTGAATTTGATTTCCATGATGTGCTACATTTTCAGTCTTTGCTATATCATCGCTGACTAATCATTCAGGATGATTTAGCCTCTTTAAAAGCATTTTCAGTTAATTGTATCTCTGTTTGCAATTATGTTCATCCGATAATATTCTCTATATCGTATAGGCTAAATTGTGAGGAATGTTCCGGAAAATATGTTTTGGGTGCGCCGAATTAAAAGATATATACGTTCATGTGTCCGTTGGGTTTCTATTCTTATCAATGCTTAAAGAATTGTCAGAGTTTTTGTTCACTATTTACATCTAAAAAATTCGAAGATTTTTCGTTCAAATTGCTATATTCTCGATTCCATATGACACCAGCGACAAGGTTAGAACATATAGAAACCATGTTCGTCAATTTATTTTTGTCTTCCATGAATTGTGATTACTGAGTACTTTCATTTTATATACTGTATCTTAATGATTTCCACATTTTAATAATAAAATAATTATAATTATAAAATAAATAATTTCTTCAATTTTTATTTGCTGATACAATGTATGCATGTATGTGTATGCATGCATATTTTAGGCAGTGTTCAGAGCAATACGCATCAGTATAAGCTAATTAAATATAATAAATTATATTATATAATAAATAAATATAATAAGCTAATTAATAAAAAAAGCTAATAAGTATAAGCGTGCATGTGACTGATCAGTGACAAGCCAATAGTGACTTAAGTTGATCAGCAACCACTATTGGCATTGAATCATGTCAACTTTGATCATGACTTTGAAGCATAATTAGCAATATGAAAGGGAAAACAAATATAGCCTTAAATTTTAATGGCAAAATTACAGAGCGACAGAACAGATTTTTGAAAAATATACTAATTTTTCATCAATATTCACCGCTATAGATTCTTCACTGAAATATTAAGATTATTAAGATATTAAGATTGAGAAATATTAAGAGAATTGATAAAAAAACTTTTGCCACAGTGATGATGCCAGCAAATGCATTCTGAATCAGTGAAGATTTGATCTTCAAAAACTATTATTTACGAGTATGTCCATAACTGGATGAAACATGAGCGAAACACCTGCTCTTAGACCATTGTTTATGTGATGAAAGTAATCGGTTTATGAAAGAAAATATAAAACGAGATTTGATAAGATATCTAAGATTTCTTAAATACATTTGAGGTAATCGACAACTAACGGCTTGAAAAACTTGTGCTTGCGACTGACTCTTTATGAGCTGAAATATTCCAACAAAAATATGTGTACATTGTTGTGAATGACTGTTATAAAGAAAGCATTTTGATTTTTTGACTCTCATAATGATTAAGCATTATATTCCACATTTTCTGCTTCTATCAGTGCTTTATGAACAAATATGCATTGATTTGACTAAAATAAATACTCAGTAAACAACACCATTTGGCAAAATGAAAAGTCATTGACTAGAAATGGGTAGACAAAAGTTGTTTGCAAATGTGGCTGAACTTCGAAAACGACCACTCTATTCTTCATGATCTTCATTCGGCTGTCCATTGCTTATTTATGTTTTATCTCTGAAATGGAAAGAAATGCGATATTTGATAAACGAATGGAAGAATAAAAAAAACTTATGAGCGTGTGCAGCAATAGGCCCTATTGTTTACCTATTCTGACGAATTTTACAATCCTAGGGTTAGAAGAATGTCATACTGTGCGCAATTGTGCCATGGCATAAATGTGGAAAAATGAAGGCAACAATGTATCGCGTAATGATGATATCTGTATCTGAGCATGTGAAAGATGTTTTAGAAATTTCAGTTACAGTACATGTGCATTCATAGAATTGTCTACTTAGTAATGGTTAAAGGAGGTTTCATTGATATTTGCTGAAATAATGAGGACAATTATCTGTTAAAATTCCCGAGGGCATAGCCGGAGGGAATTTTGACAGATAATTGGCCGAGATATCTCAGCAAATATCAATGAAACTCCTTTAACCGTTTTAAACTATGCCAGTTTATCTCTATTCGGGTAGGGACAAATTAACGAAGATTAACAATGTTATAGTTTGATCTCTATTCGGTGTTGCTAACTTATTTGATTATATTTTGTTATCTATGCACTTCTTTTCAATATGAGGGATTTCTATGCGTAGTTAATTTGCCCCTCGTTTTAACAGGGACAGGGATATTACGGGATTTAATGAGATCTCTAGATAGCAAAAAATACATTACTAGATAAACTGGCATAGTTTAATATTTCTAAATCTTTGGTGCAATATAGTGATATAACTACGACATCTGTACTACCACAGAAAATGTAGCACGAGGCGAAGCCGAGTGCTACATCTTTCTATGGTAGTACAGATGGAGTAGTTATATCACTATTATCAAACGATCAAGAAATGTCAATGAACTCTATGGACCAGTGACGATAAAGACAATCTGCTAAGAACACAAACGTGGTTGGCTTTCCATGGCATCCAAAGTCCTAGTAGATAGCCTATCCAATATTGATGTCATGCATTTCCATAGAAATTAACAATACCATAGAAAGTACTATTATCTACTTCTATGTGCATTTCCTTCATTTGAATTTCAAGTGAACCGATATTTAACTGGCATTTGCATGAGGTGTAGCCTTATTATCTATACCCAAGATATCATCTAAGCTTACTTGCAATTTGGGTGCATTGTAGGGTAAAAAAATGTAGCACGGTAGCCCATTGGATTACATGTATTTTGATTCATAGAAATTCCGTTCTACATTAGAAAATGTAGAACGCATAGTTCAACATAGTGGAGATAGGAAGGGAGTTTGATAATGATATAGGAATAATGGCAGTCTGTACATTGTTCAGACTATCTATGGTACTATTTGCTAATAAGCGGTCAACAATGATGAAAAAGGCGGTCATGAAATGGCTATAACAATAATAATGATAAGGCTACAGTAATTATGTTTGCACAAAGCAATGTTAAATGTTACACCAACAGTAAACAGATAAATGTTACACCAACAAGATTTCAGGTTTCCATGGACGCCTAGATATATGAAGCACACATAAGCTAGATATATTGTCTTAATTGACGCAGAATAAAATGAAATGAAATGAAATGAAATATGGTGCTTCATATATCTAGGCGTCCATGATACATCACACTGGGCATAGTTCTGTATAGTACCATAGATAACCTGAACAATGTAATTATATATGCCTATTTCTCGGTCATCAATCTCGCTTACGCGGCCTCCAGTTGGATCATTGCTGACCTCTAAATAGGCATATAAATATAACATTGCTGCCTGCTGTCGGCTCAAATGTCCTACATTGTTGCCCTCAAAAATCTATTTTAATAATATTGTGCGTAATTGAAATGAACTCGGCAGCAATGTAGGAAAAAAGAAGGCAACATTGTAAGACATTTGAGGGCGCGTAAGCGCTTGATGTCATATTAAAGCACACTTAAATATTTTGCATGTTAATTGATTGATGGTTTGCACCAGCCGTGTTGCATGTAATAGCCAACAATTGAACAATAATTTGAAGGTGGATCACTTCATCGACACGTGGATATCATGGATTTGGTTCATTTTTTCGACAAGTCGTATTATCTAGCAGGCAACTTCGAGTGGATAACAAGTGGTTGTCTTATCGAGTGTCAATTGATGCATAGTAATTACTCATATATGTTTATAATATTTCATTATTCCTAGGGTTTGACAATATTCAAAGAAATGTTATTTAATTGAATTATAACTAATAAAATAAAAATGAAATAATTATGTAATTTTTACTTTTCCAATAATTAATTTTTATTTATCATTCGATTAAAATAGAAAATCCAAATCAATAATTAAGCAATATTCACTAAAGATAAATAATTAACTGACCAGTATGAGCTTTCTAAAAAGGTAGGATGAATACCGAATTTTTGACCCTGTCGGTCAAATGAACGTATATCATGTCGATGAAATGAACGCATATCATGTCGATGAAATGAATGCATATCATATCGATGAAATGAACGCATATCATGTCGATGAAATGAATGCATATCATGTCGATGAAATGAATGCATATCATGTCGATGAAATGAACCCACATCGTGTCGATGAAATGAACGCATGTCATCTCGATGAAATGAATGCATATCATATCGATGAAATGAATCCACATCGTGTCGATGAAATGAACGCATATCATGTCGATGAAATGAATGCATATCATATCGATGAAATGAACGCATATCATGTCGATGAAATGAACGTATATCATGTCGATGAAATGAACGCATATCATGTCGATGAAATGAATGCATATCATGTCGATGAAATGAATGCATATCATGTCGATGAAATGAACCCACATCGTGTCGATGAAATGAACGTATATCATGTCGATGAAATGAACGCATATCATGTCGATGAAATGAATGCATATCATATCGATGAAATGAACCCACATCGTGTCGATGAAATGAACGCATGTCATCTCGATGAAATGAACGCATATCATGTCGATGAAATGAACGTGCATCATGTCGATGAAATGACCCTGTCGATGAAATGAACGTATATCATGTCGATGAAATGAACGTATATCATGTCGATGAAATGAATGCATATCATGTCGATGAAATGAACATATATCATATCGATGAAATGAACCCACATCGTGTCGATGAAATGAATGCATATCATGTCGATGAAATGAACCCACATCGTGTCGATGAAATGAACGCATGTCATCTCGATGAAATGAACGCATGTCATCTCGATGAAATGAAACTATATCGTGTCGATGAAATGAACGCATATCATGTCGATGAAATGAACGTATATCATGTCGATGAAATGAACGCATATCATGTCGATGAAATGAATGCATATCATGTCGATGAAATGAACGCATATCATGTCGATGAAATGAACCCACATCGTGTCGATGAAATGAACGCATGTCATCTCGATGAAATGAACGCATATCATGTCGATGAAATGAACGTGCATCATGTCGATGAAATGACCCTGTCGATGAAATGAACGTATATCATGTCGATGAAATGAACGCATATCATGTCGATGAAATGAACGTATATCATGTCGATGAAATGAACCCACATCGTGTCGATGAAATGAACGTATATCATATCGATGAAATGAACGCATATCATGTCGATGAAATGAATGCATATCATGTCGATGAAATGAACCCACATCATGTCGATGAAATGAACGTATATCATGTCGATGAAATGACCCTGTCGATGAAATGAACCATCACCAATTATCTGTTCTGTGCATGCTACATTAAAGCCAAGCCATTTTCAAATGAGACATTGAAATTAATTATCATGTAGTAATAACGCACAACACGAAAATGTTGCATCAAAAATACGTGCGTTCTGAATGATTTTGATTAGCGAGGGCAGTCGGCTTATGGATCACAAATTGCATGCTTTTAGAATATCTTGCGTATTTCGAGATGATACATAGCCACTACAACAGATAATTTAGGCTGATCATTGTACTTATCTGTGAGATATGTCTCCCTTTCTCGTCTGACACATTCACATGGTCACGTGATAGCAAGATGAGGGAGCTATGAAAGACCTTAACCTACAATATGTACTCGTAGTCTTCTACAGTTGTATCAAGAATAGAGAGCATGCTAATCGCAATGAGCCCATAACTTGCGATTTCATTCATTTAACATCGATAAAGTGATAAAGTCGATTTCGACCCATACGCAAACATGCAGATTTACATCGCTGAGTCAAGATTTATTGTGACATGATTAATAGCACTTCACTGGTGAACAAATTGATGAAATGCTGGTTTCTTAAGAATAAATAATAGAAAATTCGATATCTCTGTGATTGAGCGCATTTAAGCAATATTGTGGGCCTTCCTACATGTAAAAATCCTCGCTACGATAGGCATACACTGCAAATTACTTTATTTAGGTGCTGATTTACTTTTTGCTCCAGATTGTGAAATTATTCCCTTCACCTGCGAAGGATAGTATATAATAACGAAAACAACCGCCTCAAATTTTGGTGGGATGTATGCCTGCTTCATTTTAATGGTAATGTGATGGTCCATCATGATATTAAGGAAAGTGCACGCATCTTTTAGAAACAGAACAAATTCAAACTGTTTCAGATTTCTGCATGCTTGAGTATCCTGTCTGAGACGGAATTTTAAGGTGCTCTTTTTAAGTGTGTGGTAACAGAAATATTTTTGAGTCTATAAGTCATTATATATCTATTTCCAAAATGTTTGGAAAACAGCAGGAACATATTCAATTGGAAGCGTAGCTAGCGAATCATCTGCAAGTACTGCATATCTAGGCTTGACAGCAGGCGTATATTGAGGCCAATATTGACCTATTCATCATGTGCAGGTTATAAGTGCACCGAGAAGATCTTTAGCCCAAGCCTGACAAGAAGCCTCTACAGCATTAGGCCTATATAAGAAGCACTAAATCCTTTCATTCTCCGACCGCACTCGTCTGATAAAAGAATTGAATCGAAGTTCGGAGTAAAGCCTTTACTCGTACGGCCTTTCCTTGACACGCCGACGCTGCACAATGAATGCTGGTGAAGACAAAAGTAAAGGGTGAAAATTTTGGGTTTTAAGCTATATTGGCAGTAAGGCGCAAAACTTGTCTCAACCAACCGAGAAAATCAAATATTACTACACAATGCATGATTATATAACATTATCAGCATAAAGATAGTTTGATTTTTCATATTAATTGCTTGAAATCCAAAGAATGGTGCCAAAACCGCAAAACAATCTCCTAAAAATCAATGACAAATTAAAATTGTACTGGCAAAGGAAAGTGCGCAGGCATGTGATAATAAAATGAGAATGCTTCAATATCAATTGAATTTTTGCTTTATTAAGTTAATTTATTGAAATCCACGTAGTTAAACATGAGTCATAAATGTAATTGACACAAGTTTCAAGACATGAATTTTCAGTCATTATAAATATCAATCGTATATAATTCGGCACTAAATCGCTATGCTTATGCTGGTAAAATTGGACTATAAGACGTCAATATTACATAGAAATTGCCATTTCTTATTTCACTTGCACTTCATCTTAACCATCGGCCTGTCACTATCATAGATATCCCTAATAATGAAAGTGAGGGTTCGTCTCCATCTCGGACTTCGTTTCGATTCCCTTGTCTGGCGGGTGTGATCATGTGTAAGACCTACACATGGAAGGGTGTCTGTATCTCTTATAGACATTATACTTTATACATGGGACCTAATTATGTTAGAACCAATGAATGATGGATTGAATGCGAGGAAATACTCTGCTGCAAAATGCGTGATTTATATAATATTGTGACATTCTGATCGTCTATTGCAGACCGCGCACATGTATGAATCATGCGAGTGGAAGGTAACGTTGTCGTGATCCAAAATAATACAGTGAATACAGTACAATTCTTTAGACATAACTTATAGAAGTTGATTACCTTTCTCGTAGAACTCACAAATGATAAAACACAGAACTCACAGTGGGATATGATTGATGACAGAACATATATTAACATTGTATTGACGACAGTTAGTGACTAGTTACGTTTTGTTTTGTATCTGCTCTCACGATGTGAAATTAGTTGAATGGATTCTACTTCTAGTTTGCTATGCCGATCGATTGGTTATTTGCGAGCAGGCATTCATCGGACAATTCTTAGTTTATCGCTAAAATGAAAAAACTCAAAGTCATGCAACTTTCCAACTATAGGGATGTAGGAAAATCAGCCATAGAAGATGTGGATTTGCAGTGTATCTAATCTATCGCAGCA